>WWPM01011721.1:0-12630 GCA_023279145.1 Glomeris maerens | reverse complement strand
CTCGTCGATTGCGCTATAGGTATTCAGGTTCTATTTAGATTTTAGTTAGGCTGGCTTTGTCTCAAAATAAAAATATTGATGTCTGTATACATGTATGATTCAATTCATTGGGTACCTATACAGATTCTGTACGCGAGTGGCTTCGTGTCCGGTTGCGGTTCATTCCCCGAGAATGCAATACTTCCTTTCGGCAAATTGAATAGAACCATGGGATGACATCGTTACTACATATAAAGCCCTAAGACCACAGCTTGAGCATGGCGAATTCAGCATCGTGAAGTCCGATATCGGTGCGCGGCTCTGAAACCAAGAACCCATGCAATAGTCTATACGGGTGTGCCTATAATGCACTCTCGGGAGTTTAGATGAAGATTGGCGGTTTCGGGAAGAGGAGTTTCGGTTTTTCTTGTGGAGACTCCTTATAGCACGTGTCAGAGAAAAATACGGCTCTGGCGATGTAGATAATGGAGAATAATGGCGACCGAAATAACTGAAATTACGGCGTCGATCGATTGAATGCCAGGGTGGAGCCCTGTGTTGTGTGGGATGAGCACAATGCATGGCCGAGGTTACCAAATGAGAGTGCATGACGTCATCCTTGATGAAAAATCAACTTCCATAAATCCCATTTGTTATTTAGCACCCAAGCGCACACCGGGCAAATAGGCTATCGCTGACCGAGAAACCGCCAGATTTGGAGTTTGTTAGCCTAGCTATGGTAATGCGCTTTCATTTCAACTGATTAATCAGTTCTCGTATTGACCGCGAGAGTTAAGACCCAAAATCCAGATAAACCCTTGAAAACCTCCCCGAGAGATCAGCGGTGTTTGCGAATGCAACCGACTCCATGGACTACTACCGCAACTAGTAGTAGTAATATAGAAAGTGGAATCACAGCGGAAGAGATAAGTGGTTTCGATGCTCGAATTCCATATCCGATGCCCACATAAATCATTTCGGGACGGAAACGAGAAGATTCCGGCGCAAAAACCGCGGAAATTCCGTGAAGCCATCTGCAAAAAAAAAGAGTTGCTGCAAGGAGCGCCATTGAGCATCTGCCAAGATGCGCAATGGCCGCCGTTGTCTGCAGGGGAAGCCAAGCTATCAATGGTACGGGCAAAATGATGATGGCGAGAAAAACGAAAAGCAAAGAGTGGGCGAGGTTGGGTTGGGCAGGCACGTGACTTTCACTTAGGAATACGGCAGCTACGAAATTAGAAAGAGGCAATTAGCCAAGCAAGCATTTCTCCCGGGCGCAAACATCGATTGCACAGCGGCGTTGATTGGCGCGCCAAAATAAGGAACCACCCGGGAACACTGAACCCTAGCTAGGATATCGCTAATTATGAATAGCAGTTAATTCGCTTTTATTTCTTTCGCTGCTTGCCAGCAAACCTTTAGGAGCTTGGCCCTTGTACCGCAGACCTTTGGGGTTGGCCGTTATTTTGGTTGGCCAGTGTATGGTGGGTCATGTGGAGGCCATTTGCAATTGATCGGATTTGTTGAGGCCCAACTCTAGTCGTCGTTTCCATCACTTTCGTTTGTGTTGCAAGCTGTAAAAACCAATGCTTTTTCCCTAGAATCCCTCCAAAGAAATAAAGCAAACTTAACGCGGCCACTAAAAGTGGCCGTTAAGTTTGCACTGCGCGTTTATTAACGGCCCTCTTGGGCTCTTGGTAGAGAAGTCAGTCTTACTACATATAGGGTGTATAGTGGGAGTATAATACAGGGCAATTGGGATACACCGTGTATAGTAAGGCGTAAAAGCTGACAAACCTGGAGACCGTTGCGTGAGGTTTCCGCCGGAAACTTGTATAACCTGCAAGATAAAAGTAGCTAGCTATATAGCATCGTTAAAGTTTGCCGGAAGGTAGTGAGCAATCAAAGTTTGAATTGTGGCTCTTCCGGACAATCCCTAGTGAAAATAGTGTTGGTAAGGATTCTGAATTTACAACGGTTTATTTATGGGGATTGCCTTGCGCTGAGCTAGCTTAGCTATGCCTAGATAGCGCTAGCTGCTAGTTCCTCCAGGGACCAATGCTAATTTTCCCCACTTTCAACTGTGCAATCAGTCTACATACAAAGGTGAACGTTCGTAGGAAATGATGCAAAAGATGAACGAAAGATACTGAGAATTGTAACATTTGTGACCTGTTGTCAGTCGTTTGCAAGTGCAAATGATTGCCAACATTGCATCAATCTCCGTGCTAATTTATTTACAAATAATCGATTTAATTAGTAAAGAGAAGAGCTAGTCTCACTCCGCAAAAATAATGATTAACTGCATCGATCCCGTGATGTACATATTCAAGATTACACCTTGTGATGTATATGATGCAAAACCTTAAAGGTGAACAATTACTTGGGGTTGTGAGAATTGCAAATTCGTATTTTAAGCTCTAGTTGGGGCTTAAGTTTCGTATTAGCTGAAATCTGTTCCACTTTCAAGAAGTAATTAGGTGACAAACTTGGATATAAACTTTAGGGTGGTTGTTGAAATGCGGGAACAGGGGAAGCATGAGATTCAGCAGATGTACTTTCCTGATTACCAAAAAGTCTAAACAGTCAGTGTATTTGAGAGAATACCCTCAAATAATGTTCTAAACTAGAGCAATTTAACAATAGACCATCACTACAGAGTTCCTAGCTGGTATAATAAGTGGGATGGTCAACTGCATTTCAATAGTTACATCAGCTGCAATAAATCGCGGTGTTAAATGAAATCGCGCGATTTGTTTGTTGTGATGACCATTAGTCATTTAATAAATCCTTTCAAATTGCATCTCCACAGGGAGGACTGTAATGGCTCTGCATGCTGGCTTTGAAACATCAACGGGGTTGGATACTTTGCAATTTAGTCAATGTATTTATTTTGTTGCCTTTTCTGAGCATACATTCTTTGCCCCCCAAAAAATGCTGGATAATATTCAGCCATTCGGTTACGAATTAAGTTTTATAAAGCAATAAATATTTTGTAACACAAAACAACGATCTACGCAAATTGTTGTACTGCTTAAAAAAAACTCA
Source organism: Glomeris maerens (assembly GCA_023279145.1). Lineage (NCBI taxonomy): Eukaryota > Metazoa > Arthropoda > Diplopoda > Glomerida > Glomeridae > Glomeris > Glomeris maerens. The sequence continues at coordinate 9,603 of WWPM01011721.1, read as the reverse complement.
GGCAGTTTCAAGTGCTTAATTTCTCTTGTCTGTACTGTTTTGTAGAATCTAAATTTAGTTTTATGAAGAATTGACATTTAATACATGTACACAATGCTATTTTTTTTTGTATGCGACTTCGAGGTAATATTTTCACGTTTGTGTGCGTTGGTGTTGTTGACGCTCGTTATACGCAACAGTAGACAAGCAAACAGATCCTATTCTACGCTTGCAAATAGACAAGGATCGTAGGAAATCTGTTGTTTGGTTTGCAGTCGCATGACTTCATATAAACCTAACCGCCATCTTTTAATAAAACGAAATTGTATCATCTTCAGTTAATAATGATTTTATGATGGCTTTATACCGTGTGCATATAAAAAGTAATCGTGTATAAAATACATATTTTTGAGGATGTTTTTGTAACAAAAGTGCTTGGAGCGAAATGTATGATCTCTCCATTCTGTACATTATCATGTCGATTGCTTCGTAAACAATTGAAGCGGAAAATAATGACTGAAGTCTGAACTAAATTGACATTTGACTACTCGCATGTCCGTGATCGATTCGATCATTTCTCAAAATATCCACGGCAAGATCCAGGAAATTAGTCAAATTATAACTGAATTTTTAGAATATTGTGATCAAGGTTCTTGGCATTGGAATGAAATCGTCATTTGGATTGTATAGTTCAATATTTTCAGCAAATTGAGTTTTTTTTATCCCTTCCTCCAATTTCTGCTGAAACCTTTCATTAACCACGCCAACAGCTGTCAATAAGCAATACTGTTTCATTACAACTGTAAATAATACTGTATCCGACCTCATTTTTAATTGCCACATGATTAAGTATTTAAATGGTAGCTTAACCAAACGGTTGAAAGCTGATATTTGGCCAATTCTGTCGGTAGGCGTTATAAAATCCATATGGATTTTCTCAATCCACCTCTCACAGATGAATAATAATTAGCATTAGGTGTATAATTTAATATTTCATTTAAATCCAAAGAATCATAATCGAAATATTCTAAAAAAAATACAGCAACATTATTGTCTTTAATGCTATTTGCATACATCATTATAGTCTATTCTAAAAACGAGTTTCGGATAAATCTGGTTTGTGTGTAAAATGTATTACCAGATCTAATTCTACTTGTTGCAATGGCAAACGCTTAAAATTGTGTTTATGTAAAGTTATATTTTAATAATTTAACATTCTTATATTACATTTCACGTACAATTTCAAAGTGTATTTGACTTTTCATGTAGTCTGTAACATCCAATTTATAAATGCAATGAAATTTGTATGTGTTTATTGCAGGTGTACAATTGCAAGGACCATTGTTTACTACGGAACCACCTAGACGAATCGACTTTGCAAATTCCACAGGAACCATGATAGTGTGTTCTGCCACCGGTGTTCCACCACCATCCATTCAATGGGTTATGGGCAGGCAAATGATGGAAGATGGAACAGCACCAGGAGTATCTTTGTTCTCTGAACCGGTAGCTGAAGTGGATGGCTTGCGGAGCGTGCAAGTTGACTCCGAAGTGGTTCCTGGAGAAACCCGGTTACTCTTGATGCCATTCAAAGCCGAAGAATACCGGCAAGACGTTCATGCTGAGGTTTACAGGTGTATTGCTAAAAATTCTGGCGGGATGATCATCAGCGGACCTGTTAGTGTTCGTGGAGGTTAGTCAATTTTATCCCGATTTTGTCGTAAAACTTAAATTGTCATCTTGTCAACACTCGACTATTTTAACATTATCGACCCATGTTTCCTGAAATATCCTCTTGCATCCAACATGGTGTAACACATGTAGGCTTATTGATTACCAATACAAATGTGAATTTTAAGGTACATCTAGTGTCTTCAGGCTATATTGCTCACTTGAAACAGCATGTAAAAATAGAAACGTGTGAGATAAATGCTGAGATTGTGGAAAGGCAGGTGCGCACAAGATAAACTGGAAGATTTCTCGTAGAGTACCGTGCTTAATTCTTGAGCAGCTTGGAAATGGCTACGAATTTATTTATTAACCTGATAAATATTCAAACGAACCAGTACATTGTAATTATATGTAATTACCTCAACTAGATCCTGTACACCATTATGCAAGGTATTATACCTATTGGGTTAGCAATGTGGCACCAATACCATGTTAAACCCTTTAAATAAATGCCCCCTGGAGTTAAATACAGGCTAGTTAATGTGTTTAGTACTTGCAAATAACGTCCTGGTGGTTATGATTTCACTAGTTAGCTGCAAATTATGTATAGTTTTGAGAATACTAAGTTATTGGTCATTGCAAAACTTTTATTGCATATATCAAATTTATTTTTGATATAAATAAATGAGCTGAAAAAAGGTGTTACAATTGTATTGTATGGAAAAGGAGTTGTAATAATAACTCACAAATTTCCCAAATAATTATCATGATTAGCTAATTATAAGTTATGTTGGAAAAGAAACGTGGCAGAGGATTTTTTTTAGCAAAGGAGATCCCAAACTAGCTGTACCACCAATAAATTATTATTTATTATTACGCCAAACTGTATATTTGTTGAAAACTTAACGTGAATTAGTGCAATAAAGCTGTCAGTATAGCATTATGTCAGCAACAGCAGCAGAGATCATACATTAAGCCTGTGTTGCTTATATACTGAACATATTTTGCTGTTAATAATATTAGTGAGCTAATTAATGGCTGATTATTAGGGGGGAATCCAGAAATGCATGCACGGGATTGGCATCATAAAGCAATGCTGTGTGACATTGTTATCTGTGAACAAGTTGACCACCTTGTACCCCTGATACCGATAAGAGGTTGTGGTGTGTAGCAATTACTGTCATCCGATTCTGTCGTTTAATGGTCCTACGCATGACTCGCACCTGCCCCAGGTTCACATCTTTGAAATATGAACAATTACTGGATGCAAGGCGCGCGCGCGCGCATGCGCACTTATATTTGGCTGGCGTGAAAAATGGGGCGGTAATTTGGCCCACCTTATCCTTCATTTCCCTCCTTGCTACCATCCCCATCTTCTTGCCTTAATTCACCGTCTTCTGCTCGCTGGGTTCTCCATCAAGTTAATTTGACAGATGAAGTTGGCCGCCGTCTTAGGCACATCAGCTCCTTACAAGAATGATTGCCAACTCTCGTGGGGAGGTTAGAGTCACTCGTGAAACGTGCAACAATGGAGGAGAGGGTATAATTTGCGAGAAGGTGGTGGCAAAGTGGCACTGGCTTGTGCTTGAAATTAAACTCTCAATTGTGTATTGGAGCCATTTGATAGATGAATGCACCAAATGCGATTTGGGCCGGGACGACATGGGATATTTTTCTTTTCTTCCTTTCTGCTTCTTTCTTGCTGCTTGCAGAAATACGATTCATTCCCCTTCATGCTGAACAATATATAATATGGCTGAGGCGCTAATTAGAAAACCTACCCATGATACTGGAAGGAGGACGTGACAATATTGTTGTATCCAATTCGGATCCTGTTATTATTGAAAGTCAGCTGCCACTTTTAGAAAATCTATGAATAATGCTAAGATTTGCGTGCAACGAATGTCAGATATTTGCATTGGAGTTCTTAGGTCTTTGCCATATGTTCCGAGCGATTTGCATAAATAGCTGCGAGCACTTATCGATTTCCATCAAGGGATTTTAGGTTTCAGTTACTTTAAATTTTTAATGCAAATTTGAGTGCTCTGCATTTCTCACCTGTTCAATTACATGCAGTTGCCAACGTGAAATGCAATCAAAAGAAAACTGAGAGACCTTTGAGAAATATAAATTTCGAGATTTATGTCTGTTCATTTGTATATTGGAATCGTTCTTGGAATACTGGTATAAATTACATTTTGTCGAAGATGAGTTGTTCACAAATCCCATTCTGTGTATTTCTTCACCGTTCTGAAGTGATTTCGTATTTTATGGGCAATATATTTCGTCGCCAAAGCACACTTGTGGGCCTAAAAAAAATTGCTTGCGTAACCCGACCGTCCCTAAATTTTTATAGCTCGCCCTAAAGCTTTTTCGACTAAAATTCCGGATTTGACGAGTTTATTGGGCTTTTTGCAAGAAAAACCTATTTTAAGTTAATAAAGATTTGAAATTGCTTCATAAAACGCGTTAGCATGTTTTCAGCAAAGTTGGAGATTTCTGTGCAAAATCTTAGTTTTGCATTGAAAAAGTTCTGCAAAGTTTGAAATAATTTAGCATTAATTTTAATTGCATTCTTTATGCGCAATGTTAGGTTTAAGCAAAATGAAACCCAGAAAAAAAGAACATTTGTGTCCGCAGTTGTGATCCCAACGAATGGTTTTTCAGAAAATATAATTCTTCATTTATTAAATTCTGAAGTTATAATGATAAAATATACTTTAAACTGTGCAAATAAAAGTGATAATTTACTTAGACAGTTACTTTCACTATAGGCTACATTTAAAAATTGGCTTTTATGAAGGGTATTAATCTTCAGTTTGCATGAGGAAAAGTCGCATTTAATGTAATATCTGATACGATTTATTAACAATGTGCCATGACATCCTACTGCAATCATAGTTCTATAAACAAGTAATACAGTTGAGGAAAAAACTGTACGTAATTTATTTGCCAATTTCCGAGAATGAGCTTCCCCAAGCGTTGTTGGAGCCATTCATCGTGAACGTTAGCATTTCCATTTAAAATGGCAAAAAGGTCCTGAGGGACAAACAAAAACTTATCTGTAAGTTGCATAAATTACAGTTCAGATTTTACTGTTGTAACCTGTATATACCGAAGCTGAGTTTTCATTTTATGTTTAAAAAATGAAAGCTTTTGGCACATACCTACAAATCTCTTTTCTGTCTTCCGGTATTTTGTTAAATTTTTCAAAGCTGTGCATTCATCTCGTGCTTTGTGCCTTTGCATGGTACTGAAATATAGATTTGCTTTTCATATGCGAGATTTCAATGGTCTACATCAATTCTAGTAATGTATTTTTCCGTAGGAAATGGAATATATAGGATTTATGCCAACAGTATTAATAATTACTGAAGCAATTCTGACTTTAGTCAGCTTTATTTACCGTAAAAATAAAAGCATTGCAAGCATTTCACTGTGCATGTTAAAATTGTATTTATATTCCTCTGGATATATTCATACAACCAAGTTATTGTGCCGAGTCGAAGGGTTTTTACAAAGTATATTTGTCGAAATATATGTTTGCATTAATAATTTAGTTTTTGGAGATTTTAACAGTTCATATATAGGTATATGTATTTCTGAAATTTCTAAATTACAGGATGCATTTAAATCGTAAATAAAGCATATGTGTATTGGTCGATGGCTTATACCACTATACCACATTAATGATCATATTTTCCAAAGTTAATTTTGTGAACTGTTTTTGACAACGGTTGAGCTTTCAAGGAAGACACGGAACGTTGCCATAATTTCACAACAGATGAATTCTCTGAGCCCGGCATTATGCATTGCAGACATACTGTATTTATAGCTGGGTCGGAAACTGTACAATGTTCCCCCTCCCCCCCCTTAAGAAGGAAAGATTTATGTGATTCGTAAAAATGTTTTTTTGCTGGCTGACTTTTGAGCCGAGTAAAATGAATTGTGAACGCAAAATGACCGTTTTAATATCATTTTTGTGCAGCGCGTTTTCGTTTAATGCTTTCCTAGCAATTAAAACTTGCATTTCATAGCATACATAACTGCATTTTGCAAACGCACATGCCAAGAAACGCTGAGTATAGCGAAACTCCAAAGAAAAACGCTGTACAAGTTAACAATTTTAAAATTAAAATCAGCAAAATATATATATATATATGAATAGTAAGTATCGGTTTTATGAAGGTGCTTTTATGCTCAACTTCAACTTAAATGCAACGTTTGCTCTTTATTGGTGGTATTTTTACATTGCACAAATTTGAAACTTAGGAAGCGCAGCAATATACAAGTTGACATTTGACGTCGGCTCGGAGTGTAGAATTTGTTGTGTGCAGATGTTGGTTGCGAGTTATAAGTTGTTAAAACGTAATCATGTAGAGGGAAGTGAGAGAGAGTGAAGATTACAACAGCTGCTCCGTAGCATTTTGATGGTCAGTTGCCAGTTAAGTTTTAATGAAAGCTTGGTGCGTCTCTCGCAATTGCCTCCATGTCTTTTTATTACATCCGTTCCATTCATTCATTCGTCAATCCGAGAATAACTTGGAACGAGTCCATCGATTTTTCCCGCCGTCGATTAATGATCATGCCGAGATAGAAAAGGAGAGAGAAAAAAGATGGAAAAGAGTGAGAAAATTCCCAACTGAAACGAGGAGATATTATAGTCTCGTTTTAGCTGTTCTTTATTTTGCTGTGAGTGTAGCAGGCACCGGATGTGATACAATTAATCAGAGAACTTGGAAATAGTGTAAATGATCACGTGGTTGATATTGTTCCCACATCTACTAGAATTTAATTATGGCGCTGCCTTTTTTTTTATTTTGTCCTCATTTTACTTTGTTACTTGGGCTTCGGTATGTATGTCTTTTTTTTTTAGCTAAACCAATACACCTAGGGTCTCTCTATATATACGAACATGTGATGATCACAGAAAAACTTCAGTGGTCCAAGGAATGCCCTAAAAAAATCTAATGTGAAACGGACAAAATCTCTGCAAAACACGGTCACATGTCAAGGATGGCAATTGAGAAGAACCTAAATTACTTCATTAAAAAAGTAAAAAAGTGGTTTATTTTTTTAAATTGATCAATTTTGTTTCTACATATTGTATAGTTATTGATGTAAATAATAAGCTAGATTAAAGTTATCCAGATCCTTTGATTTCTGATTATTTTTTTAGAAAATGTACATCCTGATTTAGTGACAACCTGCATAGACTAGCTTTTAAACCTAACAGGAAAATTGTAAAACTATTAACAGGACATGACAGTTTACAGTGGAATAAAATGATAAATGGTTATGTTGAGTTATACACACGACTGCTAATTAGTGGTTATTAAAACTTCCTATTGATTGAATTGCGATTCTGGAAAAGGACATTTTTTAAAAACGCCACCTTGACGTGGAATAATTGCAGAGATTGACTAATATTTTTTGTATGAGCTAATTATTTTCCAACAGTACAGCAAATCCAAAAAGTGAGTTAGGTAGAGACTTTCCCAGAATTTTCTGTCCTGTCACTATTTCATATGGTTGTTGTGCAGAAATTTAGTGTTGTGACGATCAGTGCCAGACGTGATGTTTCAGCGACAAACAAATGAGCACTTTGTCAATAGGCTGCAACACAACATGCAGCCCATTGGCTGATAAGCGTGTATGTTCATACAGTGATTTTGTATCTGAATTAGATTCATATCAATGTTTGTATCCTATTGGGAACGGTTGGTTATATTAATGGACTATTGTAAATTAAAAAGATAAAGAAGTCAATGTTACTGTGAAGGCAGACATTACTGATGCTTATTTAAAAAAAAAACATTTGAGCTTCACGATTATCAGATGTGACCTTATACACACATAAGTAGTGGATATTTTCTTGCAGACATTTCCCATTTTTGAAGTCGTCTTTCCGTCTCTTCTTTTTTATGACTTCAATATATCTTGTCAACACATGCAACAAATGACCAAACAACACAGGTTTCATTTTCCAGATACAGAAGCAATTCGGACAGTACACGTACCACAGAATATCGAGGTTTCCTTCATTTGCAAGATAAAGTATTGGTGTAAGGTTTCCTGTCCGATGGTTTTTTTTTACGTCTGCATGGGAACCAAATATTGAAAATTTCCTCTTCCAAAGAGAGAGAACAAGATGGCTTAAATTTTGTTCAACGAAATTCAAATCTAATTTATCTAAATAGGTAGTCTGTTTGCTTACTTGCCTTCAACCTTCAGGTTTAAATCAACATTATCTACTGTGTTCTTTTCTAAAATTATTACTTGTAGAGGTCGCTTTCAACTTCGAAATGTTTATGATTGAAAAATTCTACACCAATCAAGATGAAATATAAGATGAGAACAATACACCGACATCAAACATCTGTTACTAAGTACATAGGGTGTAAATTAAGTCTTGACCGTTGAAATAACTTCAACAGCGATGATTCTGGGTGAATTATGAGTATGAGTAAAGTTTGACTATATTTTGGGAGGCATCCATTTATGACGTCAAATGTGGCTTTCATGCACGTCGTCAAGGTCATTCAAAAACTAAATCCGTTAGTTTTGCAGATAGGGGCATAGTTTAAATTTAGGAAATGTTGCCAAACGTATTCTGAGCATTTTGGCCGAAACAGATTTGAAATCGGCCCACGAACAGAGCAGATATGGCCGTGTTGATTTCGCTGCTGCCCCTGAACTTATTTCCTGCATTACCAACGTATCGAAGCAAATGCAGTGAAACGGTTGTCATGCAGGGAATATTTAAGGGGCAGCACAAAAAATAACCTGGCCATATCTGCTGTGTTTGTTGGCCGATTTCAACTCTGTTTTCACAAATGTTTAGAATACGGTTGGCAACATCAAAGTCACATTTGACATCATAACAAAATGACCCCTGTTCTGTAGTCCAACTTCGCTCACTCATAATTATGCAACAAGACATTAATATAAAAAATTTTTAATAATAAACATGTGTTTATAATAAATTATTACATTTCGTTGACTTTAAAAAACCAAGCTGGTTCAATTTTAAATTTGCCAATATTTTACAATTTCTATTTTGCAAGTCTCTCTCTGACATGCGATATCTACCCTAAAAAACTGATTCCAAAGTGCTGCTCAATACTTTTGTATTTTACACGGAATTGATTAATCACGATCAATGTTGTATGTACGTATACGTATATGGCATCCTCGATCTGAAAATCTGCACAAATTTACTAGCATATAACGTGCATGGTATGTTACATTATGATTAAGCCGAGACTTAAGCTGTTTTAGTCCGATATATTTAATTCACAATACCGGGATGCATTTTTAAAATCGACATTTCAAAATGCATTTATCAGTGTAGAAAAAGTAACAATTAAGTATTTTGTATTTTTACGGTAAGTTCTGTGCAATATACATACATATAGCCTGGTTTATTTCCTAAATTTACTTCTCTTTTCTTGTGAGACTGAACATGAGGAATTTTCTGTGAATTGAAAAATGTTTTTTCTCTTCTAATTATAATTATGAGGGTATTGAAAGAATGATAAAAAAATGGGAAGCATATGTATACATCAATTATTCACAAATAATACAGAAGAGTAGCAGCTATTATTGGACCCGCCTTAATACCGAGCAATTACAGGAAATTGGTAGCCATGCGCTACTCTGGCTTACAATTGCGTTTCTTTTAGCTAGCTTCTTTTTTTTTCGGGAAGAAATGTTCTGAAGCAATTTGTCGCTTTGCCGTACAAATTAAGCCCATAAGTCACAGCAAACAAAGCGAGCGAAGTGATACATTATTGGTCACATCTTTGTTGCAGAACAAATTAAATGAAATTCCTGAGTTATTTTCGCTTTCAAGCAAAGAAGTTTTATTAATCTCGTATATCTAACTAATAATGTCCATGTATATCACAATGCAGCACAGTCCGTGTTAAAGAATGTTAGAATATGTACATA
>WWPM01011709.1:0-10915 GCA_023279145.1 Glomeris maerens | reverse complement strand
AAAAACAGACAGCTACTATAAAGATTTGCAGACTACTTATCACAAACCCAAGCAAAAGCTGATCTTTTGGGTCTTGAGCTGTATACACAAAGTCTCTAAAGTACGCTTTCGGTTTCAAACCCAAAGACAGAGCTTTTTCTTCGGTCATTATAAGACACGCGGATCCACCATCACTCTGAAACAAAAACCCGCAAAAAGCAATTATACAATTATCATCCTTAACATTCAACCAAATTTACATTCAAAAATCATACCAGAAAAGATGAATTTGCAGCTGTTACCGATCCATGCGGCTTCACGAAAGCCGGTTTCAGTTTGGACATCTGCGGCAGAGTTGACACGCGAATCCCGTTGTCCCTTGACGAGTAAGTTTCCTTCCCTGATTACGTACTCAATTTTAATTGTAATCAAGTAATGTTTTTTTTGCTTCCTCGCACAAAACAATGAACAGAATTTAGGACTTTCACCTGGGATTTTAATTGATAATACATCTGCCAGAAGACCTTTTTCAGTTGCTTCACTAGCCAAGGTATGAGAGCGCAATGCATATTCATCCTACATAATAAAAATAATATACATATCAAAGAGAGGACTCTGCAATTCTTTAACTGAATACCGTTTCATTCTTCTTTGGAAGATGATAATAAATTTAACAGCATCTTTTCTATATTACAAATGGTTTTTCCACACACTTTTGGAACAAAGCTTGAAATGAAGAGTGTCCGTAAAGTCTCTTTACAAATTCATTTCAAAAGCGAGTGAAAAGATAAAGGTAAGGTAATTATTACTCAACGAGGAGTACACAACTTGGAGAAAGTGATCTGCAGTTTCAATAAAATCCTACTATTTAACGAATATACACCGACTAATTAAGCAATTTGACTAATTGCTCTTGTGTCGGCTTACTGAGGTTGCACAGTAGTGCCCAAAATCATTACCTGCTCCGCTCGCGTCACGGCAAACGCGGCCGCAAGTCGGTCTGCAGAATGTCCCATCACCTCGTTCGATGAGAATTCAGCTACACCCGGTAACTGTAAACCCATAAATAACAACCAATAATTCCTAAATGGCCCTTCACAACAATACTGCTGAAACCCACTTATTCAGGCCAATTGGGACCAAGGGTAAGTCCAGGCAAGAGAAATTCAATAAAAGTGAACTACAAAAATAAGGAAAGTTCAAAAAAAAGAAAACCTACTGCAGACCGTTTTAAAAGAAACCCAATCTTTACAATACATAAACTAAATATCACTCCACATGTTGACATGTAAAAATTTATTAATTATAGTTTGTCACAAACAACTCCTGGGTTTTGTTGCTGCTAAGTCACCAATTCCCTGTATATGATGCTGTTGGGTGCACTTTGTATTTCAAAACATCTAAATGCTACTTATTTTTGGTTTGGATATGGGAGGATTCTGATAACAGGTGTCTGGCTGAATAAAGTGGTTTCAACTGTATTAACAAATACTAAGTTGCAAGCAAACCTCAGGCATCAAAGCAGCCGGACGAAGTTTCGAAATGAGAGAGAGCCTGGCCGGAAGGGTTTTTGCCTTATTCAGACCTAACAGAACCTTCCTCAATTGCTTGCTGAAGCGGATGGGCACGTCGGACATCGTGTCAACTCCTCCGGCAACTGCAACGTCTACGACACCGGCGGCAATCATGCCAATGGCTATGCAAACAGGGCAGTGGAAAATAAGTACTCATCATGTTGTCTATATATAAAAGAGAAATTAGAAAATCTCAATACAAAACCTGCACTGATAGCTTGATTTGAAGAGATGCATGCCATTGTGACGGTGTGCGCGGGAATGCGGTCCGAGAAGCCAGCACTCAACATCGCCTTGGAGTAAAAAGTACCAGCATTAATTAATCTTCCAAATGATGACAGCATTTAAAATTTATTCATTCAGGTAATAAACGTTTGAATTTACTTCTCTGGCAACATTAGAAGTTTTCACTTCTTGTATAACAGTGCCAAACACGATGTATTCGATGATATCTTCAGTTGTTTATATTAATAAAGAACATGTATCTCATGAAAGACTATTCAATACTTTCAATTTTTGTGCAAAGATAAGATGAATACACAAACCTTTGGAAATGCCAGTTTTCTTCAACAATCCTCTGTTAAAAACAACAAAACCTGTATTCAGTTAAGCGATAGGGAATATTGAAGGTTGTGAACAATTTTTTTTGCAGAAATGTCGTCATAGTTATTAAAGTAGCAAACACAGTAGCAAAGAAATTAATGTCACACAAAAAATTGGAAAATCTCATATCACAGAATTTACAAAACGATATTGTAAAAATTTTAAAAATAGAAATAAGATCTCTATATTTATTAATTTGCAATCAGCCCAATGGGAAACTGTTAATATTTGTATATTACCTTAGATAAATAATGGCAAATAATTTCCAGTTATTCATATTACAATTCTGTTCTATTTCATCTTTCTTTCATGTATTGTAGTGTTTCGATACATTTTAAATTAACTTTTCAGCTCTGCTTTGTTTCAAACAGATCATAAACTGTTTCCCAGTAAATACATCATGCTAAAATCCGGCTTTGTACTCACAATAAAGCATGTCGTGCCAGATCATGAGGCATGAAGCTATCAAAGTCAGTTCCTGACAGTAGGAAAGGTGTTCGAACTCCATCCACAAAAACAATATTACGAACTCCATCTTTTGCAAGAGTCTTCTTCGTTTTAGTTCCTAAAATAATACAATATAAATAAGCAACTACATTTCATGCGTACATCTTTTAATTAATGTAATTACAATTTAATATTAAAATTACAAAAAATATAGCCTGTTTTTTTATACCTCTGGCTTGAGGGAGAACACTTGTAGTTGCAATTGCTCTTGAAGTCACTGAAATTTGAAAACATATATCCGTAATTAATGACGCACACTACAGTAATTAATACACGCGTTCGCTCTGTGATTGAAAATATAGCATTCACCACCTGGAAATAGTTGGTTTTTGAAGATGAAAGTTCGCATCGCTGTATGCGCCATTTTTTCTTTCTGAATACGCGTAGTTTACGGTAATTGCGCAACCTTTACACCAAACCTTTGGACACTGCAATAAAAGTTTCATTTTTCAGATTCCTATATTGATAATTTTTTGTAAGCATAGATATGACTAATTTACAACACCAAGAGTGACAACACGTATTATAACAAATTTTCCGAGTCGAACGATGTGGGGTGTATATAATGAACCAATTCGCAAATTTCTTTCAAAAACATGCTGACATCTTCCGAAAGTAAACAACTAGTGATTATAGCAATCGCATTCTTCTACGCACACTTCAAAGTTAACAGAAACTTACGAGAACGGCTCACACAGAACGAGATAAGAAGCAAATCGTAGTCGTAGACATGAAGCGACGACCCGACGACGTCATAAAAACACCCAAGGTAAGTAGTATTCAAAATAAATATGGTGTAGCGCCGTAGGTGTGTTCCATCAATCCAACACTCTTGTGACGTCATTAGGCTGTCTGCGCCACCGACTCAAAACGTCTTGTGACGTCATCAAGATGCGTTCGTCTTTGATTGGCTGACGGAAACGCTATTCCATTAGCACGGCTTGAAAAACATCGCTAGGCATAGAATCGCATTTGCTGCAGTAGCGCCATCTCGCGCCGTTTATCATGTATATGTCCCATTATCAATGCCATTCATTTAAAAATTCATTTAATGAAGGAACTACTCTTGGTATTGTGTTGAATGTTTATTTCAAGGTGGAATTTGTGAAAAATTTAAATCTACGAGCGAAATGGTCAATTTAAGGCTAGACAGATTAATGTTTTTGCTACATAGCGTGAGATGTCGCTACCACTGCGAGACCGTATTCAATTTTTACTACAGCGCCATCTATTGAGTGCTACTGAAACTTTCCAAACTCACGCTTATTACGTCATCTCAGTTTCCAGGCCATGTCTTTGGAACTACCTTTTCCGTCGACCAATCAGAGACAAACGCATCGCAATGACGTCACAATGCATTTTGGTTTTGTGGCAAACGCATCATGGTGACGTCACAATTAGATTGGTAGAATACTCCAACGGTGCTACCTTGTTCTATATACCTTGACGTCTTTCAACATTCGACAGTTGATTGTTGTCCGGGTTCGTTCCAAGGAGTATATATAAAAGGGTGTATAGGTTAGTGGATGACATGTGATCGGTATTATTTGCATTTCATCTAAATAGTATAGCGGAAATTCTCTGTTTTGGCAACAATAAACAGAAAAGCAGGGGATGTCGCCATTAATTAAGCAGAAATGCATGGCACGCCATGGAAATATATGAACATTCTTAATAAAGAAATACCCACCTATAATTAAATACTCAATATTACACGCATAATACTGCTTATATTTTCACACGAATACGTGCATTTATAAGAATAACTTGTGCAATTGAATTTGATTGTATATGTCACAATTTGCAGTGATGTTCTTTGAATCTCTTTTTTGTTCTCCAGATTTACTGACCATCTTTGGTCTTCTGCACAGCATTCTGGATACTTCAGCTTTACAATCCCAAGAACTCACTGAGTTTGTTAACATCGAACAAATAATTGTAGCGCAAAAGGTTAATTTATAATAGTCTTTGCTTTTATATAGGTACCTTCTGTCAGTTTCCCCACTATATAATTTGCCACATTGCTTCATATAGTTCACCGTTACCAGAGCTGCTATGTCCAACACATGGGATGAATACGACAACACAGAGGAGTGGAATAACGCGTCCTGGAATGAAACATGGACTGGCCAGGATGAAGATGAATTTTCCTACTTATGTTACAGGAGAGGTTCTAGTTACGACCAACAACCTGAAAATCCTGCGCAGTTCTCTCAGCTTGGCTTTAGAAGTTGGTCAACCTTAGATGACCAGCACTTTCCTGCAGAAGAATACCAGAATTTTGAAGATGAACCCTACAACAATAACCAAATGCAAGAATCGGGAAGTGGTTTTGGTGGCCGCAAAGAAACATCTTCGTCTTTTCAAACAAACCGCTTCCATCCTTACCGCGGTAACGCAAACAGTTACAGTAGAGCTAGTAAAAATAATAATGGTAATCGCGGCCGTAAGATGCAAGGTCCTTGGACACGGTCACGCCCCAATAGGCATCAGCCCACCTCTGGTGGTTATTCCAGAGGAAAACCAGGAAATGTTGCTTCTGCCACTGCATCATTCAATTCTCAACGCGGCGCAAACAACAACAAAAGGCGACCTTCCAATTGGAAAGGTCCTTCGCGTGGCACGCATTCGCATTCGGACACTGTTTCGCCGCATTCAAGTGGCCAGGATGCCGCTAAGGGCTTCAAAGCACGGGCCCTTTTGCAGACCCTTAGGCAATTGCCTCCAAAGCCAGAGCCAGAGAAGGAAAGGCCTATCCATTTTCCAGCCCTTATGCGAACAAAGGCATCGCTGTTACGGGGGGCTTTGTGGCAGCGAGATGCAAAGACGCAGACAACTCAGCATACCTTCAACGATGCTGAAACCAACACCGATGTGATCACGACCACGTTGGCTGATGATACGGGACCGCTGCCGGAGATTTGCCAGCAAAATCAACCGACTCCTCCGATGCAGTTGAATGAAATAATCAACGCGTGTAATAAGACTCGCGATGATCTAGTTACTTTGTCTACAGTTGCTACTGAAAGCGAGAAACAAGAGGTTGTCAAAGGCTTCCTTGTGCTCCAAAATTCATTCTTGGAATGGCTGAAAACGCATTAATAGCATTGTATATATGCCAAAGATAGTAAACAACAAACAGAATCTGTTCCAAATCCCTATCGAGTCATCTTTTCAATAATAGTCTCTGTTAAATTCCCCTACTTCAAAAGGGCAAACCCTTTAGTTTTGCTATGTTTAGCACCAGAAGGGCACCCGTAAACAAATATTCTTGATCATTTTAACCAAAAGCGGCATTTTTGTGTGTATGAGTTTCCAAACAGATCTTTGGTGGGTCATTCCATGTCAATTCAACCACAGAAGCGATAAAAGTTTATCAATCCCCCTCAGACTTAATTAAAATTTATTGTGGAGTTAAACATAAAAGAATTAGACCTCAATAGAATATTATTTTGTTTAAAAAAATTATTTTTTGAATTATGAATTTAAGAATGCGACTGGGCGTAACTTCACATAATACGACGGATATCAGCACTCGGTTTTCTATATCTAAATATCCAACCAGAATTGCTGTAGGAGCAATAGTGTTCAAGTTATGCACAGTCAATAACAAGGAATTCAATATTCTAACGAAATCACAATGTGAGACTTGTTGTATATTCACATACTAGGTGCCATTTTATCCCTTTCAAGCTCCTTTACAAGATGCACATGGAATGACCCTGGTTTGTGTTTGACAACACATTTTGGTGCCCTTCCATTGTACCATTTCAACTTGCATATATGTCAGAGATAGTAAAATGGCAGGCAGAACCTGTTCCAAATCCCAATCAATCAATCTTTTCAATAATAACCCTCAATGTTCTTCGCTTCCTTTCTTTAATGCTGCTTCATTTGTTATCGAGAAACCACAATCTTCATCAACACTGAAAACATAAACAAAAGAAACGGTTGTCATTCGCGTATCAATTTAAGATTCATTAAGAATATATTACATACCAGCTGCGTGTTTTATTTCTTGGTTTTCCATACAGTTCACTTGGATTTGTTACAAATGTCTTCGGTTACATCGATTTAATACATGTGTATTTGTTGTAAGAAATAATTTCCCATGTGTTTTATTGGCAATGGGAAAACTGTAGCAAAATAAAAATCTGTAGAGGAAGTTTTACTCCTGATCCATATGTTGTAACCTTTGATCACAAAATCTACTTTAAAATACATATTGTGAACATTGTTCTGGATAATATTGTCATATTAGCAACAAACCCTAAAGTAAGAAATAAAAATGAAGAATTATTTTATCAAAATTTGATTGAACTGATAAAAGGAATTTGAACCTCGGTGTGTACACTCATTATATCGTTTATTGCATCTGTAAAATGTTTGGAACTAAATGTTTGCTATTAATAATAAAAAATCACTTTTATAGGCTATGTGACGAAATTTCATGAAACCATTTCCATGTACGAGGCATGAAAGCTGGTAACTTTCAATTCCTGCTTTGCGCTGACAGGTATCCAATTCAAATTTTACATATAATGTATGCACATTATTTGGAAATTTGCCCAATTGTAACTTGTAACAAACCCAATTGAGAGAATTTGTGAACTTTAATGCAAAGTAAATAATGGAAAATAAAAAATAAATTTCACATGAGAATTCATTTCAATGGCTGCATTCGACATGACAAGCTGAACACCAAAATCATGATTTTAACAAAATGGAATTATAGCAAAGTCACATGACCAAACCAGATTATTTTACGATAGCCATTTTGATTGGATAGAACCTACAAAACAAATTTCTAATCAAAATTTTCAACTCTGGATATAATTCAGTCCGCCCCCAATTTAGTAATTTTACTATCTTATTTTTAAAATCATCATTTTGCTTCAGGGTGAACTTACACCAATTTACAACAACCCTAAAACTTTAATCATATACAAATACAATGTAAATAAAATGATTGTCAATGTCCAACAAATTGGCACAAATTTATTAATGCAGCAATGTGGCTTTGTAATGGTATCGTATGACTGCAATAACTAGGGCTGTAAACAGAATAATAGCATGCAGAAGACTGGTTCTAACAGAATCAGATTGGTGTAATTGCTCAAATACACACCAGGGTAAACAAACTAAGACACTCCTAATTTTGGATTTCAATAACTCCAACATTGGCAAATAAAAACAGTGTTTTGTCATTTTCCAGACAGTTTGGCAAATTTAATTAAATCTTACTAGTTTGTGCTGCAAGTTTCACAGGGTGTTGCAAAACAGTGCCAGCTGAGTTCACCTTTACGTCTAATACGGCCACTATTTCTGCACTTCCGATGAATTCACAATTCGAGCAAACCAAGATCATAAATTTCTGGCTTGCAAACTACGTCCTACCTGTTATTATACTGTATGTACAAAAAAACCGATAAGAAAAAGTACGGCATTCCGTATACTCATAATCTCGTGTTATCAGCGTGATCTTCCCTGTTCATGGAAAGAAATTGTTCATATGGAAAAACCCATCCTTCTTCCTCAGCGTTTGAAATGGTGGATTTGCGGTCTCCGTTTGTAAGGCACACTTTATCCATGTTGGTCATTTGCGGCGAACTTTCGTACTGACCTTCGGCATCCGAGTGGCGAGAAGCCGATGTGCGGCAACATCTTACGTAGATTATTCCGAAAAGTAGTGACAAGACGCAAGTACTGGTCACGGCCGATACAATCAGAAGCAGTAAATAGTTGCGCTCGAAAACATTGGACGTTAGTGTTTCTGTTGCGGGCCAAAGAAGAGGCGCAAGCTTAATTCCAGCATGAAAATCACTCATGTTCACCCCAACCTGCAAATTGAAATATTAAAATTACAAAGCAATTTTATGAAAATCGTTTGTATCAATTTACAGAATAAGACTTCCAAATTTCAAAATCATAACTGTTGCTTACCCAAACTTCAAATTTCTCGGAAAAGATTCTCAAGGAATTTATAAGCAGATGGCGAGAAGCAACAGCTCCTGGAAACAACAATCAGAACCAAGATACTTATAACAGGTCTGCAAATTCTAGGCTGCATTTGTAATAATTAGTAAATATGCTGAAATGTAATGCAGTTATAAGTTCCATTTTAAAGTATCAATGCAGTCATAATTAACATTTTCGAATAACTTATCAAATTACATGGAATGAATTTGCATAAATTTATGAAATTCAATACCTAAAACCAGTATTTATAATTTTAATTTTCAGCTTGCGAATAATCTTTTATATTATAATAAAACCTTCCGTACAAAATTCAAAAATGATTAACGGTAAAATAAGAATAAGGTACAATTCATAAATGTCCCTGGCAATAAATGTAGCGAACAAAATTCAGATTTCAATTTGTTTATTACGACTACATAACAATGAAATTATACAATGCACTTACCAGTTCTTGTAGAGTTTCGAACAAAGAAACACACTATTAGCTTCTTTTCAGCTATTCTTGGTGAAGGAAACACAACAGCAACATCTTGCTCGGTAAATTGTTGATAATACGTAACTTGGAAATGATCCGAGTAAGTGTTCAATAAGCAGGCAACCGCCGTTCTGAATTTCTTGTAATCGTTCTTGTACCATGACATCTATTAAATGTAAAACTGGCTTTTGTACAATTCTCTAACAAGTGTGTCAAGTTCCAAATATAAGTGGAAACACTAACGGATGATGGGACATCAAGAATCACAGTTGCAGTGTTGAAAAACTCCAATTCGGATAACTCGTCAAAGTTTTTCACTATTTCAACTTCCATCTGCAATATAACAAAGATGTGCATTTCGTTAAAGTCACAAGGCCAATTGGTTTGTTCATTTTGGACTTACACTGCTTGATGTCGATGGTAAGGTAGTAGTATCCAAAAAGACAACACGAGATGTTAATATTGAAACTGAAACTGAAAAATGAGCAATCTTAATCAATAAACAGAAATTAAAAATGCATAAATGTACATAATATTGGACTGAACCACTTTCTCTTGTACACACTCTTTTATCCAATATTGTATTTGCCCAAAATATACAAGATATGCATTATGCATGAATGATACACATTAAGTAATGTACAATATAATTTGCATACATAATTAATTGGTTTGCAATCAAAGTTGCATACTTTTGAAAACTAATTTGTTAAAAATATTAACCTAAATAATACAAAAGAATAATATTACCTGGAGTTGTAGTCTTGTCCTCGTTATTATTGGCTGTTATTGTAGTCATAACCTCCTTCAAAAACAATATACATATATAATTTCTTCTTAAAAAGTTCACATATATTAATTTTCAAATTACTTGCGTGACAGGGATAACTTCCGTTGTGGTCGTACTGGTCGAAATAGCCACATTTCTGCTTGCCATTGTAGTTTTGGAAATGTGTTCTGTTCCAGGTAATGTAGAAACGGTGGCTGTGTTTCTAGTTGGATTCTCCAATATGGGCTCAACAGTTAACAGTCGCATTGTTGGCGGGATTACTTGCACACTTTGTTTTGTCGGCACAGAAATAGGTTCTGTAATATTAGCAACAACTTCTGTTCTTGAAGTCAGTGTTGGACTAATGACAGCTGCAGTTGTCTTTGCTTGCCAATCACTCTCATTTGTAATCGTGATCACTGGCAAAACCTGCGGCAAAGTTGATTGTTGCGCTTGGGAATTAGCAATAGTTGTTGGTGTACTTTGGGTTGTTATTTCCGTTGTTGGACTGGAAGTTGTTGATTTCAAAAAGGTAGAAATGGAAATTGTGTCTTCCACTGAACCATTTGATATGGCAACTGTAAATAACTCCAAAGTTGAGTTACTGAAACTCTTGGCTTCATTAAACGGTATCTCATGTGCCAAAGTTGTATTTTGATGAAGTTTCTGATTTGGGGCGATGAAAGTGTCATTGTATTCGCTGGAAGCTGAATCTGAACCCAAGCTGTTGGTAAGATTCTCTTCGCTGACATTTCCAATAGTAGTTATCAACGATTGTGGTGACGCAACTGTCACATTAATATCTCCCAACTGCGTTTCATCATTTGTGATGCTTTCATTAGCAAGTAACTGAGGATGTGATGTGCTCGTTAAATTGAAATGTTCAGTTGAATTTCCATCATCACTGATTATCACCTGCTCTTCAGATGATTTTCCTATGTGAGCCGAAATTTGCACCAGCACAACTGCAAATTAAATATGAACAGTGTCAACAGAAAGTTGCAAATAGCTTAATTACAAAATTTATGG
>WWPM01011702.1:0-12168 GCA_023279145.1 Glomeris maerens | reverse complement strand
AAAAAATAATGGCGTTTTAAACTGAGCCTTATAATTTCCACCACAGCCTCCGGCCGGGTATTTATTGACTGCTCCTCATATTTCTAATACTTATATGATAGGGTTGGTTACCAATGTTTGAATGAAACGCCTACTACTTTAATGTTTAGCAATCTTGAAGATCATTTTAGATTTCAAACTACAGTATATGCTTAATCTTGCATTCAGAAAAATTATGTAATGCAAATTGGTTGAGATATTCTGAAAGGAATTTCCTAATTTTACATAGACAGTGAAACATTGTTACAACGAATTTCTGTGGTGATTCTGGCGAAATTATAATACAGTAAAAGCTCGCTAATCCGGACCCCGCTGATCCGGACGCCCGCTAATCCGGACTTGCAAAATAATTAAAAAACATAAATAAAACATATTAAAAACACACAAATGATTATTTTGCTCCCATACTGTGTAACTGTTTCTCTTGCTAAATGTTTTAAATACAGTACTTACACATAAAATAAATGTCTGTTACATAGCTTATTGGTTGTTTTTAGCATATGCAAAGCATTAATAATTTTTTCCCCGGTTAAAAATATGTACTTTGACTAATCCGGACTTTCATTAATCCGGACGACCTCCGGTCCCACCAAGTCCGGATTAGCGAGCTTCTACTGTACACAAAATATAGTCCATATTGAGTTTTCCCAGTAATAATAAGCCCTCATACAACAGACCTCATAAGTGCACGCAATGTATGTCGTAATTTATGATAGTACAAAATCATGTGCCACATGATAATTGTCAGCATGGAATGACTGCCACTGGTTAGAACCAGTTTTTAATCTGGCCTCGAAATTCCACATAACGAGGTTTCACTAGCTGGAACTGTGTTTTGTGTCCTTACATTAAAAATTCATTAGTAAACTGGGTGTATATATGTATATCGCAGGAAAGAAAATATTTTCGTTTTTTTATTGATTTTGCAATTACACTGATTATGTCTTCGTATTAAAAGGAAAAACTTGAAATTGAACAGCTAATTTACTTCATTAAAATATTCATGTTCAAAAATTTCCTTGCAGGTGGTGTTCGATGGCTGAAGTTCATGTGATTGGACATATTCTTGGAGCAAGTGGTTACCCTCAGTCCAGCCTTTACTGCAAGTGGGTTTTACATGCTGGTAAATTAAGTTTTCAACAATTGAGTAAACCCATGTGTGAAATGTGCATGTATGCCAAATTAAATAGTACCATATTTATAAATGGTTAAAATTGGATGTGATGATGCATTTTTTCTAGATTTTATTGAAAAGTTCATATTATGCTCAATTTGACTATATTTAAATCTAGTCTCTACTAGATATTTGAAAATTGTTTGGAACACATATTATTACATTATTGTAATACGTATTCCAATATTTTTATTAACTCAACTAATAATTTCTTTTCTTTTTAATCACAATGTTCACTCTGAATTATGGGTAATTATCAAGTATCTATAACCAATAGCTTATGTGACAAGTTTAATTACATTTGCTGAAATTTGCGTTTTGTGTGTTCTTTTAACTGAATATAAAATTGTTTTGTTTTTCAGGCAGCGCATGGAAAATTATTGAAGGCCAACACGAGGGACAGACACAAGTCGATGATCCTACCATAGGTGAAATTTCCAATTGGTGCCATCCCATTGACGTTCACTACGTTACAAAGGGTGTGCAAGGTATTAATTGACAATCTGATATGGATGTACGTGTATGTTGCATCAGTATTATTGCACAGGGCGATTCAAAAAGAAAAATCAATTGGTGTATCGGTCAATTTTCTATGATACACGGATGCCGAGAAATAGCTTTGAAATTATGTAAATCTTTTTGAATCTCCATGTATTTCTCATATACCAGTGTGGAATGCAGTTATTTATTGATTTTTCTTTAGGGTGGCCCAAACTCCACGTGCAAGTTTGGCACCTGGACAGATTTTCACGCAGTGAGATTTTTGGTTACGGTGTTTGTCATATACCAACAACACCAGGAACCAACCAAGTCGACTGTGTTACGTGGCGGCCTGTCGGCTCTTTTTCCGAACGGTTATCGCAGGCCTTTTTGGGAGGTGGACGGCAGCTTACTAACATAGAATTAGCTCTAGACGGTAGTGATCGTCACTGTCTGAGGGCACAGTCGATGGGCACAGTTCACCTCGAGTTGGGAGTGGTGGTGAGGAATTTCAATACGTACGGTGTACAGCTGTGATCCACTGTTGCCAATGATGGCTGCTGTCACGCTCCTCTTTTATCTCACAATGTCCTTTGAGCTATTTGCTGCAAATAGCACCGAAAGCCCTAGCTCACACAACGGCACTGTGAACAACACCGCTGCGGAAGCCTTTACCGTAATCCCAAATATTACCGCTAACTCTACCGAAGAATATAGCTCCGACCCAAACAGTACAATAACCGTTATCCAGATAGTGGAAAATGCCACGGAAGGTTCGTTCCTTCCGGTACTCTAAAAAAGCAATAACTCTTTTCAGTTTTGATTTTCAAACATACGCCCGGTGATGTAATGCTGTCCTTACAGTTCCGCAGACGTCGCGCGACCACCCAAAGGAACTTCACCATCAGTGTCCGTGCGATCAGAGTTACGAGACTTGTGATGTGGACTGCTGCTGCGATGCCGACTGTTCGCAGAAAGATTTGGAAAGCTTTAGTAAATGCACAGAAAAGGCTTCAATATTGCCTCGCAGAGGTTCTTGGTGCTTTGGAGAAGATACCATGTTTGCAAATAACGCGCCGTACGTGTGGGACAGAATGAAGTCTGGACTGCTTTGCGTACATTTTGACAATTTCCAGGAGAGATTTAATTACGAGGAGACAAGAGTATGCGTGTAATTGCAACGGCTAGATATTTGCCGCCATTCTTAGATCGTCTACAGTTCCCACTTGTTACAGGCTGCAAAAACCGAAGCAGAGTTTGTCGCGTTATCGTCAAGAACTTCATCGAAGTGGTATTGGCCCAGCACAGCTCAGTCAAAATTATCAATATCCCACGGTCCGTTGAAATCAGGCCATCCATTGTTTGCTATGACCGCTGAAGGGGATCTGCGTTACTTTGGTAAGTGTTAAGGATATAGTATTTTGATATGTTAGTCATGTTTTCCAGTAGCACTGAAATCAAATTTATACTTTCAGTCCTTCCCAGATCTTTAACAAATGGTCTGTGCCTACATTCTACCTCTTGCAAGTACCTTATAGATGAAAGCCACACGTGCTCTGAACCGATCGAAAACTTGGAGTCCGAGTGCCTCACGAACCCAAGATTACGCAGTTCCTCATACTTTGATGGGTTCAGAATTTTAAAAACGGTGACTATTATCTACCTTATTCAAGGTTCCCATACACATTGGGTTATTAAGTTATTCATAACTTAAACGTGTATGTAATATGAAAACAGAGTCCAACAGATCTGAATTCAAGCGTGGAGATTGTTCCCACCATGTGCGGAGTTTCGGTATTCTTTGGGTCTTTACCAGAGTTCTGGCCTTGCGAAGGTGACCTTGCAGTGGAAGATCCGCCCCCAGAGCCAACTTATTCCGATTTCAAGTGCAGAAATGCAGTACAAAGTGTCGAATATGTTATTACACATAATGGAACAGAGGGTGTCGTACACATTGTGGCAAAAATCCGAGTCGGGGACATTGCGGCAGGCACTGTTCTTTGGAAACAGACTTTTGCTACTCGTTTCAGGTCGGTGTCAGTTTTAAAATTGCCACAGTATTTGATCACCATAACACTTTTAACAGAATTTGACATTGCAGATGGAACTCTGACCCTTTGGATGGCCTGCGACTCAAAAGTGGTAATCCGGGTTATGTAATTGGAAAACCGCTTCTTGCTGGAAAACTCATAACGAATCGCACCAAGCAAGCGGTTTCGATCACATCGGACCGATCCAACATGCTGACCGTGCCATGGATGAACTCCGCCGGTCACTGCTCTGAGGCTTCGCAAAGACGTCCTGTCCTTTTTGGTGAGGACATTCTCACCGGTTGCTTCCTGCCGTTGGCCCGCGATCTCAGCTGTTGGACCGTGCGAGAGATGGCCCTTGAAGTACTCTTGGGACCTGATCCTCCTGATCTTGTCGGTTGCTACGGGGATTCGGATGCCAGCGATGTCTCTCAATGGGCTCCCGTCCTCTTCTCGGACGGTGTTCGGCAAGAGGAAGCGGGCAGCTGTGCGGGATTCGTGAGCCACCTGTCATGGGTGGTGGATTTTGCTAAGGTAGGATCCGTCTTGAAGCCTCAGTCGAAGGTGGTTGGTGTACGGAGAGTTTTAGCCGATCCTGTGGATGTCCCTCTCACCGGACAAGGAGCTTTTCTTACGGTCAGCGTGACGTTTGTCGACGTAAGCCGAAGTGCCATCGCAGCTTATGCCGAGCCTCCTTCATTAGACTTGCACTTTCCGGCAGATTTCTTCTACCCTTTCTTTTCATCCGCAGAAAGATGCTGCTTTTCAAAACACGCTATCGCGATACTTGCATTGTTATACGTCTCGACTACTTTTTGGATGTGACATGGTACTAATACTGTATATACTCACGTAAAATGCCAGAATTGTAGTGTTGAGGGTGACGCAGTTTGCAGAAGGACAAAAAAAAACAGCGTTTATATGAGAGAATTTGATGTAGTGGAGAACAAAATATAAAACCAGTCTTGGTGCTTATTTTGACATGAAATTTCCAGTACCGTATAATAATTTATTGCTTCTTCTTGAGATTCTTTTAAGTAACAGCGATTTTGAAGTACTAACACAACTTTCGAAAGATTGGAATATACGAGGCATATCCACAAAGTAGGAGTACTGTTGCCTTCTTGTGCTAGGGGATTTTTTTACCTGAAATTTGGCAAGACTGATCTGTAGGCTTGGTTCTCCTGATCACAACGAGCACAGGTGGTCCTTATTAGTACTAAAAGTCCCCTTATAGTGACCATTCGTGCGGAGTATGTCGAAAAAATATCCCATCAAATGTGAAGTGTGTGGTATCATCAGGTTTCTTATTACGGAAGGAAAAACACCTACTGAAATTTTTGGGGCATTTGGATGGGGCATTTTACACCACCCTGCATATTCTCCTGACTTGGCGCCTTCAGACTTTCATCTTTTCAACTCCCTGAAGACTCACATTAGTGGGAAAAAATTTTCAACTTACGAGGAGGCAACACAAGAGGCCCTGAGCTGAAAAAAGGCGATGACGGTAAAATTCTTAAAGTAAAAAAGCTTGTGACACGGCTCAAAACCTGCATAGAACGGAAAGGCAATTACGTGGAAAAATGGCTTACATACAGGAAAAACCAACAAAATCCAGTAATTGTATTTTAAATAAAATGTCGCTTATAAAATATAAAAATCTAGTACTCTTACTTTCTGGACATGCCTCGTATTCAAAAATTGCTCCGATAAATTGAATTACATTCCAACTACAATGACATATTCGTATATTTAGCATCACAACGCTGTATTGTACAAAAGCACATCAATGTAGTTGCATTAGTGTTGATTATCTGTCAACGTTTATTACTGGCACTTAAAACAATTATATACCCAGGTTGTCTTAATCAGTATATTATTCTAATAGTGACATGCAGTTTACTATGGCACAGGTCATTAATTTCTGAATGGCAATTTACTTCTTTACGAGAGCATTATAGGCCACAGTGTCGTTTTTGGAGGAATACAGTTGCGGACATATCAGTGAAATCGTTCCTCCGACCAAATGTAAGCTACCGGTTACGAGCACGTGAGCTTCCTGAACCTCTTCACAGCTCTCAGGATTCTTAATGTACCGGCTGCTCAGCCAAGAAACTACATCTTCTAAACAATGTAATATCTTGGATTTGCAAATGTGTGCATCAGTGTTTGGCTTTGAAGACAGCAATTCATCCCAGGTTCGGCGATTCGACTCGCACTGCTCCAACTGCTGGTTTGTTGTTGTCATATAGTTCATTTGATCTATCATGGTGAATCGAAGGAAATCGGTTAGGAAGCTACACTTTCCTAGCAGGTTTACACTTATTGTTTTCACCTGGGTTTTTGTCTTTGTCAAGCGAAATCACATTAGGACAAAATATAGCGTGGCTAAAATGGCAATTGACAAGTGGTGCCAGCAACTGATCGGCGAGTCGGCCTCCTGTTGAGTTAAATACGAGGATGCGGTGGACAGAGTTCCTTCTATGTGAAATGTGGCAATGATTTAGTTTTGAAATGCAAATGTTTATTAACGCACTTGGATAGCAACACAATGATACACTTGCCTTGTTTTGTCACGTTCGTAGGCAGATGATGTCAAAAACCATTCTGCACAATTCTACATAGTGAATATAAATTGATTTCAAATTTATATTTCGTTATAAATCTTAACCAAATGAAAACATATTTATAATGTTCAAATGTGATTTCATATATGACACCTGTGCACTCTCTACGGTGTGAGCACCGTCAAGGAAATACGTGATCAGTCCTACTTTAAACATCTCGTTTCGTCCATGCCAAATGCAGTTTTTCAAGCCTTTTTCAAGGCAAAAATATAAGAGGATCGTAATTGTTACTTAAACTATTTGTAATGTTATAATAACCTTGGGCAACTTCATCTGATATTCTGTACAATGGTCCGTATGGAATTTTCAGCCTTGAGTTTTCAAAATTCTTACAGAGGTAATCTGAGTTATCTTCTACAGGTTGAATAATATAAAAAAATATTAAATTCATGTACTAGAAGCAATTTCTTATTAACTACTTTTTTGAAGCCAGGTCACAGTTAATTGGACTGCCAGTGCTGCATTCTGGTGCTGTACTCTACCCGCAAGACCCAATTCAATAGGTTTTCCTTTCCAGTCATGCATGTCTAGGTCTGGTGCTATAAACAATGGGCACTAAAAGCCACCACCAAATTAGGTATTTTACACTTAACCTATCATTTTATTTATTATAGGAAATTACTCCAATTTCCAAGGCACGGTTTGCCAACACGACCATCGCCTCTGGTGTTTGACGGACAGTGAAAGCTGTGACGGATTTCTTAAAGATGCCAGATTTCTGCCAGGCAATCTTGTCTATCGTTTTGCCCAAAAGTGCTACATGGTCCAATCCTAAAGAAGTCACTCCACAAACCACGGGTTGGTTAACGATGTTCGTGCAATCGTATTGGCCGCCGATGCCTACTTCTATTACTGCAACTTCCACCTGTGGATTGAAAGTTTCCACGTGATTCGATAACTTGTAATTATAATGGGATCTGTTGCAAATGATAACTTCGTATAACTACTTTTTCTTTTAGGAATACGTGAAACGCCATGACCGTTAAGAAAATGAAGTACGTAGGCGTGTCTTCATCATTCTCCTATTCAGAGAAAGTGTTTATGGAGTTGTATATGAACAGTTGCATTTCTCTTAGAATTTAAACCTTGGCCTTGTCCAATAAGTTGTACACTTCCCAGAAGCAGTCCGTGAATTGGGTCTCTGGCATCGGTTCGCCGTTGATACGTATCCGTTCTCGTACGGCAACCATGTGCGGGGAGCTGATGAAAACAAATGGGACATTGATTGAACCACAGATTTGGAACAACATTGAGTTATTGAAAATCTATTTTCCTGTAGAATCCTGTACGTAGACCGTGCTGTCGCAAGATGCTTTCACAGAAAGCTCCCGTGGAGCCCTTTCCTTTAGTCCCTGCTAAGTGGATCACATTGAGCTTGTCAAGTTCTTCAACCTTTTTAATTGTAACATTAATATCAACATATGAAATTTAACCAATCTGATGCAATTATAACTATACTATAATTAAAGTTTGAAATATTTAGTATAATTATGCATTTTAAAATGCATAAAAATTTAAAAAAATATAATTAAAGAAAATTGTCCTTTTATAATGACACCAAATTACACCTTTATTCCAATAGCTTCTAGGAAATGAATTGTCAATGGTAGGACTTTTTTGGGTTGTTCAGGATCTGTTATTGATTGGTTGATTGCTGCTATATTTGATTGAAGTTCATTTAACTTTTGGATTGCTTTCTGAAAATGCAAAAGCAAGAAAATAATTATGATGAAATATTTCCCTTATTTGTATAATGCTAGGAGGAAAAAGAAATGCCTCCCCGACGGGGAATCGAACCCCGGTCTCCCGCGTGACAGGCGGGGATACTAACCACTATACTATCGAGGAGTACACGTATAGCTACAGCTAAAAATTAACTTGTATAAAATCGTCCAAATTCATGTTCACAATAACGACATAAGAGGCGCAAGAATAACTTTTTCATTATTTCCCAACACGTCTGATTCATCGTTTAGTTTTACTGTTTTGGTAATGAGTGTCACCAAAAATACTGTATTTAAGCTATACGATCAACTTCTCTGCAACTTTCTTGCATAGGAACTGAAGGCACGCAACAGTACCACTCGACTTTCGCAATATAGTTGCATTTGTACTACTATGTAATCTGACATCTTTAAAACATCACGTTTCGAAAACATTAATAAATGTTTGCAAAATGTGAATACTATTTTTTACCACATATTTGTATTTCTCCTGCGAATACATTCGCCTTAATAGAGGAAACCCTGGAAAATTGAAGTTGGGTTGCCGAATTGCACCACATGAAAGCGAAGCGCTTCCTTTCCTAAACGCTGTGAAGTTATTTCGAACTGCACCCCAATGTTTACTTAGAAATTTGCAACGTCTTATCGTAATTTTCGACATATCGCAAAACTCGCTGATTAGTGGGAACATGTGGGACTGCTCATTAGTAGTCCAATCGAGAGAAAGTTCCTCCACATTGGCAACAGTATTGGCATGCCACCTGCTGGATGTTTACTGAACTTACTTGAACCATCCATGTTTGAGTCTTTTAATTCCATAAAAAGTTAACATTAATAATATAATAAATATAAAAATGTTAGTGGTCGCTTTGGGTATTTGTAAATTATGTCATCGGGGTGTTTTCTTTAGGAATTTTTCTTTCATACGAGGTAATGTGTTACATATGCTAGGAACTGCAAGGATCCAACTCCATTATACTGTTAATATATTACAGATACTTCGCAAACGTTTCCAAAAGTGTACTCTTTGAACGAGGTGGAAGCAAGTCGAATTGCCTGGTGGGAAAAGAACAACGTCTTCAGTCCTGATGTAAGGAAACTACGCCATGTAACTTGCCTGCATATGAAGATATTATTTGTTATGAATTTTATAATGTGCATTTCCCCCCTACAGAAATTAACAAAAGACAAATTTTCTATGATACTTCCTCCGCCAAATGTGACTGGATCTTTACATCTTGGTCATGCATTTACAGTAGCCATTGAGGATGCAATTATAAGATGGTAAATATTCTTTTTAATATGTAATTGTATTTTAATGATCATCTGTAATTTGTGATTACAGGAATAGGATGAATGGAAAGCAAGTGCTTTGGGTTCCCGGTTATGACCATGCTGGCATTGCAACACAAGTTGTGCTGGAAAAGAAAATCTGGGCAGAAAACCGAAAAAATCGGCATGATCTAGGGAGAGAGAACTTCGTGTCTCTGATATTGGATTGGAATTCAGAGTTGGTTTTTATATCTGGCTTTATGAACTGTTGTTTTCATAAGCTAAAGTATATGATCTACTTAGAATTGATCTGTTTGGAATCTTTAGGAAGCAGAAGCAAATTCACGAACAACTTCAACGTCTAGGCTCGTCGCTGGATTGGAGTAGGGAAACTTTTACTATGAGTAAGGTGATTGCAGATCAATTTCGAATTTCAGCAGCGAAATTCTGAAAATAGTGTAGTTAAAATGAAATTTGACTTTAGGAATTTTCAAAGGCAGTTGTTGAGGCGTTTGTTAAACTGCACGATGCTGGCTTGATCATTCGGCAGTTGGGATTAGTGAATTGGTGCTGTGAACTGCAATCTGCTATTTCTGATATCGAAGTAACATTTGTTGAGTGACTTAATAGAAATGGCACTACATATGTACATTATTTAATGATTATTATTATTTCCAATAGGTAAACAAGGTAGTTGTTGAAGGCGGCTCCAAAATGTGTGTGCCTGGTTACAGTTCTCCTGTAGATTTTGGGAAATTGGCTTTTGTAACATATAAATTGGAAAACTCGGACAGTGAAGTGATCGTTGCAACAACCCGACCTGAGACACTGTTCGGTGATACAGCCATTGCCGTACACCCGGCAGATACTCGATATAAGCACTTGGTTGGCAAATTTGCCACTTTAGCACTGCACAATAGAAAGATTCCTATAATAGCTGACGAATCAGTTGATCCCGATTTTGCAACTGGTGGGCATTTTAAATTTTATGTTACTATCTAGAAGCTACGTCTGGAACGTAGTTAGCAACTTTGATATTCAAATAGGTTGTGTCAAAATAACTCCTGCGCATGATCATCAAGACTATGATGTTGCATCTAGACATAATCTTCCAGTATTGAATGTAATTGATGACCGAGGAAAAATGTTAGACATCTGTGGCGAGTTTGTGGTACATAATTATTCATCAAATGATTAGAGACAAAACTGGTTTAATACACAAATAAAATGTCGTTTTTCACTAGGATTAATTCCTTGTTACTTATTTACAGGGACTTCCACGATTTGATGCAAGGAATGCAGTTGTACAGCGATTACAAGAGATGATGCTATTGAAAGATCACGTAGATTTTAGCACCACGATCCCAGTTTGCAGCCGAAGCGGCGATGTGATCGAGCCGTTACTAAAACCTCAGTGGTACATGGATTGTGATGAAATGTCTCGTTTGGCCATCAAGGTTGTTAAAATATTTGATGCGTACAAATGAAATGTCATGTGACCCATGGTTGTAATCGTGTTCCAGGTTGTAGAGGATGGGGAACTGCAAATTATGCCGCAAAGGTTTGAGAAGAACTGGTTTGATTGGCTGAAAAGTATCAGGTGCGCTGAACCGTTGTAAGGAGAAACTGGAAGTAGGAAATTTCAATTCATTTCCTTGCAACAGAAAGTGGTGCATCTCGAGACAGTTGTGGTGGGGCCATCGCATTCCGGCGTATCGCGTCACCCATAAAAATGGCAGCCCAATCGTAAACGTATGTATTTGTAAGAATTACAATTATGAATTTAGTCAATGTTAACCAAGATTATACTTCAAAGGAAGAACTATGGTTCAGTGGTCACACTGAAAATGAAGCTTTAACGAAAGCAAGTGTCAATTTGGATATCCCCAAGGAACATTTGAAACTCGCACAAGGTGATGTAGTTTAAGCTTTACACACTGCCTACTGTATGTTGTTTCCTCATAGTAATGTTGAGTTATTTTAGACGATGATGTTCTCGACACTTGGTTTTCCTCCGCAATATTTCCTTTAGCAGCGTTCCAGTGGCCAAAACAAGTATATAGCGTTTCATTCGAGGAGATATAAATTTCTTACCTAATTACAATTAGCGTAATATTACAGAATGATGACATGAAGATATACTATCCTTTAGATCTGTTAGAAACTGGACATGATATCTTATTTTTCTGGGTTGCACGCATGGTGATGCTGTGTCAGTATTTATCAGGACAACTTCCTTTTAAAAAGGTTTCTTAGTTTTCAGTGTTTCATCGTGGATAAATTAACATTTAGCATTGGGTTTTAATTAGGTACTTGTCCACGGTCTGCTGTGCGATTCCAAAGGGCGAAAAATGAGCAAATCTCTTGGAAATGTCATCGACCCCATGGATGTTGTCAATGGAGCAACGGTCAAAGTTAATATCCAGCTTTCAATTTGAAATACATTGAACCATGTTATCCAGTAAAAACTCCAAACACATGAGTTAACTTCATTGTGTTTTGTTCTTCAATTCCCGTTTTTAGCTGCTTTTATTTATTGCAATATTACTGTTTAATTATCTATAAAATGTTACGTTGTGCTATATATGAAACATGGTACAATTGTTATTGTAAAACATTTTCACCCTACTGACAAATGATTAGGCTCTTGCTGACAGGGTTGAAGCTGCGTACAAGATGGGCTACTTGTCCGATGAAGAGAGAAATCTTTCTTTGATGGTCCAAAAGCGGCAATTTCCAAACGGCATCACAGAGTGTGGATCGGACGCGCTACGCTTCTCATTTTGTACGCGAGATATTCAAGGTGAGTCTCATAGATCTTT
>WWPM01011701.1:0-23377 GCA_023279145.1 Glomeris maerens | reverse complement strand
TCATTTATAATTACAACAATCCCAAGACGTTATATAACATAGAAGCTGTTTACTAACAAGGTGGCTATCAATCCCACAAACCAACCCAGAGAGTTGGAGCATTGCCTGAGATTGGCTGGCGTGCGCACACTCGTTGCCTCGGAAGAAATCCGCGGAAACCCTTTGTACTCTGTAATTCGCAAAACGGTTCCCGAGATCGGAAACAGCAAACCTGGACAGATTAAGAATAAAGGGTATTTGTTTTTGAAATTCAAACTAATAATTTAATTTCTCGAATTGGTTTAAAAAAAAAATTGCTTCCTATGTTAAGGTTACCAGACTTTCAAAATGTGATAATGATATCGGACAAGCAGCACGAGTAAGTTCATTAGTAGGGTCACTTAAGTGATCATTTGATCTAATTAACGTTTTTGTTAATGAACTGGCTTAAATATAGTGGTACATGGCGATTGGAGGACATCATGTCAGCGGGGGAATCCAAAGAGCAAATTGCCTTGGAAGAAGCTAAAAGGAGAGTTCAAATGCACGACCCAGCTTACATAATCTTCACTTCTGTTAGTTTATATATTGTGTGTTTACCTCGTTTATTATCGGCTTATAATTAAGTTGCAAGCTTTTGATTTCCAGGGGTCTACAGGTTTACCAAAAGGTGCTACTATATCTCATCACAGTGCATGCAACATGGCTTACTTCACTGGTGGGAAACTCAACCTGAACCAAGTGGAAAATGTGCGTTAATTTCATTTCGTAACATCAATGGACCCTTGAATATTGTTTTTTCCCATTTGCAGAAGAAAGTTATATGTCAAATGGGACCATTGTTTCACGCCATTGGTTTGATGGGGGGATCTGTTATGTGCATGACATTTGGGCAGAAGATTGTGTATCCTGCTCCAACATACAGCGTTTCCAAATTGATACAGGCCCTTCATGATGAAAGGTTTATCCATTTAAAAGTGTTATTTTGTTCAGAAATATATATAGTTTACCTTGACTCTGCTTTAGGTGTACTTCATTAGTCGGTACTCCGACAATGTTCATCGACATGTTGAAGAACACTCAATTTGAAAAATACGATTTAAGTGCACTTCAGAGAGGTACATGTATACCTACTTAAATTTTCATATAAAAACGGTGAAATAAAATCACGTATTTAATCATTTCTACAAAGCTACTATTGGTGGGGCATCTGCAACTGCGGAAACAATGAACATCATTAAGGAGAAGTTCGGGTTGGAGCAAATCCTGGTACAAAACCAATTAGAAAACCAATATTAGCATTTAATAGAACAACATTCCTATATAATATACACCCAAGTAATTGCAGTATTCCTGGAAAAAATGGAAAAACATCTGCAGAAAGTCTGCAGATTTCAATCTTAAGAATTTCTGGTTATTATCTAGAGAAAATGTTGGAATTATGTACTATTATTATTATGTATTATTATTTATGCTGAAATTTTAAATAGTGGTTTCTGCAGAAAATCTACAAATATTTGTACAAAAATCTGTAATTCTGCGAAATATCTGCAGACTATAAATATATTTTCTACAGATAAATATTGATTTTTGCGGATCTTCTACAAAATCATTTCTGTAGATTTTCTTACAGAAATCAACGTTTTTTTCTGTATAACCCATTCAAAAGAAGTTGAGAAAAAAGGCGTGGCATACGCGGTGCTCGCGATTGGCTACATTGAAAAAAGGCGTGTCTTGTGGCTTCTGCGGCCAATCAAGATACAGGAACCTGCGCTGCTACTCACGCCCACGTGTCACGTGGTTTTCGCTATCCAATAAGCTTCGAATATGGGCACGCCTTTTTCCTCAACTTATTTTGAATGAACTGTAGAAAATCTGCAGCATATTTTTTCTAGGGACATCACACGTGAAGTGACGTTTACCCTCTCACAATTTCCTGATCTTTTGATTTAAAATATCTTTAGTAATAGTTTGTTTAACGAAATTTCGAAGGAAATCAGTTTCAATTTTGTTGCGATCGTTCTTCGGTGTAATTTTCATGGTACCTTATTATAGAAAACCTTTGATTACATTCAGGCTTCTCTTTCTCAGAGCACATACGGGTGTACGGAGTGCACTCTGGGAATCTCAATGACTGGTCTGACTGACCCTTTAGAGCTGGCAAGAACATCAGTTGGGGCTGTATTAGAACACACCGAAGTATACTACTATATGTATATTCAGTTTCACATAGATGATTATTATACTATACTATATCTATCAAGGTTAAAGTGGTTGACGAAGAAGGTAATGTTGTGCCGTGGAATAGTGTCGGTGAGATCTTAGTACGCGGTTACTTGACCATGTTGGGATATTGGGGTGACGCGGAAAAGACGAAGGCTGCTTTCACTCCGGATGGATTTTATCGTACTGGGTATATACTGTATATAGTTAGAAAACATGGGTCCCTATTATTACTTGATGCAATTTCACACAGTGATCTGGTTACTTTGAGCCCGGACGGAATATTACGCATCATCGGCCGCATTTCCGATATGATCCTTCGCGGTGGCCAGAACGTTTATCCCAAGGAAATAGAAGACTACCTGTCCAGTCACCCTAAAGTTACCGAATCCTACGTAAGTATAGCTTTAATGTCATCAAAATTTAATAATAATAATCGTTGTTAGGTATTCGGTGTTGCCGATGAGCGTCTCGGTGAGCAAGTTTGCGCGTGGGTTATGGTGAAGCCGGGACAGAGTGTAACTGCGGAAGAATTGACGACATTTTGCAAAGGAGGGGTATGATTCTTTATTTCCCAAAATCAATAAGATCATTTATACATGTGTTATGTGTGTGTGCTTGCAGCTGGCTCCGTACAAGGTGCCGTTTTATTACAAGTTTGTGACGGAATTCCCGAGACTGGGATCAGGAAAAGTTGACAAAAAGAGCATGGCTGCTGCCATGTCATCGGCGAAATGAACCTCATCAATGACACTGGTTCAAATTAATCCAACGTATATCTTTTTATTCATATTAAAATTAATAGAGTTGACATTTTCTATAGCTGAATCAAAAAGCAAATTTTTACTCCGGAATATGGTGTGAAATTATGTATTTGAAGCAATGAATATTTAATTTTGCAACAGGTTTAGTTTTAATCTTGAATTATTTCCAAGAAAAGGCTAAAAATTATAATAGTCGATTAACAAAGGTCGGAGTCCATCGTCCAATCAGCTAACTTTGTGAGCATTTAATTTCAGTTCGCAATTGCTCGATTCAAATTTGTTGTCGAAACAAATATAACCTTCAAAATAAAGAAATCGGTGATTTTAATGCCTCAAATTTTAATTAGCTGCAAAATTGCGAAATCTATTGGCCAAAGGCAGATTGCGAACACTCGCAGCAAGGATGCATGCATAATCGAACGTCGGCGGGGGTTTCGACGCGCGAATCCTATTGGAGGATCCGGAAAGGGCACGCCCACAGCTGGCGTTCCGATTAGACGAGAGGGGGGTATAAAATGTAGTGCGTTCTTCGGCCGCGCGAGTTTCAATCCCTGCGAGTGGAGTGTGTAGTTGCCAGTCGAGTACCGGAGTGTAATTTGCGTATATTACTTCGTTTCCCAGTAAGTAGATCGGGAAAGCGTTTTTTGTTATCATTAACGGCTTTTTAAATCCTTTTATATTAATTTAAAATACGCGGCTATGAATTATATTGTCGTAATTTAAATCTTTAACCCTATTTTCCCTCCCAAATGGCGGTGACGGTTCCGAGGGACCGTCAGCTTCTAATTAAGTTTAAATGCGAGCGTTGTTTAAGGTTAGGATGCGTAATATGGGTGGGAATTATATGTGCCAAACCCCGAAGGGACTGATCACCGTCTTCCTTTTTACTACTTTCTCGTTTAATTTAAAATTTCAACAGGTTTCTATTGACCTGTAATTGAACTTGCATTAGTTGTAATTTTAATCCTGGTCTATCTGAAAAGTCTCGATTTAATTACAAGCGCTTATGAAATCCGGGGAAAAAGGCGACGAAGCAAAGGACACCGATACAGATGTGAGTTTTTATTTCATAATACGAAATTTGTACGATTTTTGGAGGAAATGTTATAAAACTGAAATGATGTTTTACAGAAAGAGAATCAAGAAGACGGCCTTCAAGGTGGAAACAGTCTCGTCGATGGAGCAACAGGTAGGAAAACCGCTTCTTTTATTTACTTTTTGTATAATCTTCAGTTTATAATGCAATTATGGAAGAAATCCGAGTGGAAAGCGTGTTGGAAATACTGAATGCCGGTGTGGTTTGAAACGACGCTTCCCCATTGGCGGATGCGGGTGGGTGTGCCCTCCCGCCGTCCCACCAATGGAAACGCGGCGCTCGATTGCAGCGTTCCTATTCGCTATCGCCGGCTTCCACCCGCCCCTCTTTTGAATTTGAATTTTTCGTTCGATTTTCCGTTACCGTTTCGAATCCTGTGCAGAAAATCCGAATACTTTATGAAATCTATCAATGAAATTCTAGTTTTGAACGAAGGTTTTTGTTGCTTTCGTTTTATTTTTCAAGCTGTTGTGGTTAAAAGGTTCTTTCTCGTTTTTAAAGGAAGACAAGTGGGCTGCGAGAGAAGTGCGCCCCAACGATGGTGGTGCATGGTCCCCTTAACCAGTGCCTGGATGGTTAAGGGAGTTAAGATACCCACCCACCGATGGACCCAGGGGCATGATGCATCACCACTCCGTGCCTAATGTGCACCAGTGGCCTCCGAAGTAGTAGGAGTGTATTTTTGTTGTAATTTCATTCGAAGTGACCACACAAGTGTTTTTATTTGCATGTATTTTGGGGGGAAAGGATTACATTAAAAGGGGATGACAATGGCAAGTGTTTTCAATTTGAAGTAAGCTTTAATCGTAACTTAATGGGAGTTGAGTAGTTTTTACGTAGGTATATGGCCACGAATAAAGGCCATTTGCATTAAAAGCGACTTTGTTAGGTCGCATGTGTTCAGGTTTTCGTAGACTCGAGTTCGCACCGAGATATAATTAAGAAAACAGAATTAAAAGGGCTTAAAGGCTTGGCACGGCCTCAGTTTTCTGTGTTAGGGATAGGGGATTAATTGCACATTATGGGTAGATAGATGTATTAATTTTGCATAATATGCGCTTTAGTTTAACGAGTCCATTCCCTCCCCTGCAATTAACAACGCAAATGTACTAGATAAATAAAATCCCTTCCTACGCGGTCTCGTGCAACTTATAGCCGCGAAACCTGAACTGTATCGTTGCAATTGTAATTATAGATGGGCCATTTGTTTTAAAATAGCCTCGTTTTGTAGGCTAATAATTGGGGAAACGAGTGTGTATAATCAAATGCTTGTTTTCTAATATTTCAGCGTAGAATACAGGATTTGTTAGGGGTTCAATAAAATTTGTTTTAGCTAGCCAGGTAGTTAAGGTTTATGGAGCTTTATTTGCTAAACACGTAGTCCAAATGCATGCGTAGTTGGACCTACGTGTTGCCTTCACTCGAAGGCTGTGTGGTCGTTTTGAATTTTGTTGGTGGAGACGAAAAGGAGTTCAAAATTAAATTTAAATCTTTTGTATATAGCTGTTTCACAAATGTTTATTTCCCTAAAAGTTTTGCAGTCGTTTAATGTTAACTTTATACCTTGTTTTGTAACTGTTACTTGAATGTTAACTTTGGTTTTTGCAGCCGTTTGTTTAACGTTAACTTTGTTATCGAGGTTTGTTTTGAAAACCTCCTAAACATTTGACGGGTTCTTGGCACCTTCTAAGCAGAAATGTTTCGAGGGATCGCATTCTTTTTACCAGAAAAAGGAACCCTGCCCATTGGATGCAGCGTTGACGACGCGGCAGGGCTTACGGGGTTAACCTGGAAATTGCAGGTTAACTCTAACCAATGGCATCCAGTTCTTCCAAATTTCTACTTAATGTTTGCACAATTCAGATTGGCATTTTTATGAAATTGAACTAGCTAAATGTACAACTTCTTGTCGCAATGTGTGTTTTGTCTACATATTGCTCTTAAAGTAATAAATTGAAATGCTGATGAGTTCTTATTTTGGATGGCAATTTACAACGGCTACAGCATTTTTTGGAGTCAATTTGTACCGATACAGCTTTAAACCAGGCTTGATATGTCCCAATAAAGCTTCAAGAAGCAAGGTTATGAACATCACGATACAGTTTCAGGACTCGGTACGCCACGATACGGCTTCTGTTAGGACTCGGTACGCGACGGTACGGGGTTCAAAGACTCGATACGTCACGATACGGCTTGAGACGGGGTTCGAAATGCAATTAGGACGAGTTTCGATACTTCGAACAAAGTTTGGTACGTCACGATACGGCTTCTGATAGGATTCGGTACGCCACGATACGGTTTGTGGCTGTAGTCGATACGAAAGTAGTAATGCCAATACTAGGCTAGAAATCTCCGCAGTTCCGTCTTCGTGACGTCATGTCAAAGCCGTAATGGAACGCGTTGAACACAATCCGGTATCCGATTGGTGAAATCGACGCAATGACGTCACACCTCGTTCCCTCTGTGGATTCCGCTTCCCGTACCGTCCCTTTTTCGCCAGCTGTTTTCTGTTGTTGTGTTCGCCGGTGCTGCCGTGAAGAAGGCGTTCAGTGACGGTTGAAAAACATTATGCCGGTAATAAAGCTAGATTTTTAGGAGATAGTGTGTTTTTATTGAACGTTTTTGTTGTGAACGGCAGCAAGAAAAATGTGGCGATTCGGAAAACGTGCGAGTCGTCGTTAGATGCCGACCTCTGAATGAAAAAGAGGTTAGCGCAACGTACAGACACATTATCCAGGTGAGGTTCCATGTGCAAATATTGCTCAAAGACTAGATTTAACGGATTTAATCGGTATATTGACAGGTGGAACCGCTTCAGGGAACTGTAACAGTTGAAAACTGCAATGCCCAGTCGGGAGAAATCCCCAAAACCTTCACTTTCGATGTTGTCTTCGGCCCAGACAGTAAACAAATGGACATTTACAATAGGGCAGCCAGGCCCATTGTAGAAAACGTCTTAGAAGGGTACAATGGTAATAATGAGTCCTTGGACCCGGGGGCGGGAATATAATATATGAAAAATGAAACTATCCGATTGGATATTTGCAATTACGAATTGTTACAGGGACCATTTTTGCGTATGGGCAGACGGGCACCGGGAAGACCTTTACGATGGAAGGACTTAGGACCGCGCCGGAATTGAAGGGCATCATCCCCAATTCTTTTGCCCATATTTTCGGGCATATTGCGAAAGCGGAAGATGACAAGAAGTAAATTGTCAAATTGTTATCTTCAAATATAGTCCTTTTCGGACTATTTCAATCCCAATTTCGTGTGAGGTGTACGTTAGCATTATTCGTTAGGTTCCTGGTACGCGTCTCCTATTTGGAGATTTACAACGAAGAAGTACGCGATCTGTTAAGCAAGGATGAAAATGTGAGATTGGAAGTGAAGGAGAGGCCGGACGTTGGGGTTTACGTCAAGGACCTCTCGGCTTTCGTCGTCAACAACGCGGACGATATGGACCGCATCATGACGCTAGGAAACAAAAACAGTCGGTCTCCTCTCTAATAGACGTGAATTTTCGTTTCGGAAGTTTTTCCCCCGATGCAGATGTAATCGATGTTTCCAGGAGCCGTGGGTTCGACCAACATGAACGCGCACAGTTCGCGTTCGCACGCCATTTT
Source organism: Glomeris maerens (assembly GCA_023279145.1). Taxonomy (NCBI): domain Eukaryota; kingdom Metazoa; phylum Arthropoda; class Diplopoda; order Glomerida; family Glomeridae; genus Glomeris; species Glomeris maerens. Next base: position 15,689 of record WWPM01011701.1, on the reverse strand, counting down.
CACGATAACCGTCGAGTGTAGCGAGAAAGGCCTCGATGGCCGGCAGCACGTCCGGGTTGGGAAACTCCACCTGGTGGATCTGGCCGTAAGTTTGCAACATCCGGAGAACACGCGCGGATGATCGACGCGAAACGTTTCAGGGTTCGGAGCGGCAGAGCAAAACCGGCGCTTCCGGCCAGAGATTGAAAGAAGCGACGAAGATCAACCTGTCGCTGTCGACTTTGGGCAATGTCATTTCGGCCCTTGTCGATGGCAAAAGCACCCACGTACCTTACAGGAACTCGAAGCTGACGCGCCTCCTGCAGGATTCGCTGGGAGGAAACTCGAAGACTGTGATGGTGCGTCTTGCGTGAAAACTCAATGAACTTATGTTTTTATGGGAAAATGAAGAACAATGTTTACTTTTAATAAATTATTGGGATGGATCATTTAAAGTTACGTAAAATATTATATGCATGACATCAAACAAAACAAATGTGAAAAATCCTAGAGTTGCTATTAATTTGACCACTACTGTAATTATAATTTTGTAACTCGATTCTCCGTATAAACGGGTCCAACAAACGTTTCAGTGCGCCAACATCGGACCCGCGGAGTACAACTACGACGAGACCATCAGCACGTTGCGTTACGCCAGCCGCGCCAAGAACATCAAGAACAACGCCAGGATCAACGAGGACCCAAAAGACGCCCTCCTTAGGCAATTCCAAACTGAGATCGAACAGCTCCGTCAACAACTTGCGGAAGGTCACGAGGATGAAGATTACGAAGACGAGGACGACGAAGACGAGAAATCCGGTAACACCGCCACCAGAAGAACGAAGAAGAAGAAGTCGCTTTCGGAAGATAAGATGGCGGAGATCCGCGCCAAGATCGAGAGCGACCGCAAGATGTTGGAGGAGAAGAAGGACATGGCGGAAGAGGAGAGGAACCGCATCGCGAACGAGTTGGAGACGCAGGAGAATGAACTTCTCAAAGCTCAGTGCGTGTCCTCTTTTCGGGGGAGGGGGAAACGCAGTTTGGTTTCTTGAAGGTGGGTTTTTTTGGTAAATGACAGGGAAGAACACGACCAGTTGGTGCAGAAGCTGCAAGCCTTGGAGAAGAAGATAATAGTCGGCGGAGAGAACCTGTTGGAGAAAGCCGAGGAGCAGGAAAGGTTGCTCGAGGAGAGCGCGAGGGAGTTGGAAGAGCGCAAGATGAAGGAAGCGGAGCTACGTCAAGCGCTCCAACTCAAAGAGGTCTTTAAAGTCGATTTGTCTTGGACTTTTTTCCCAATTATAATTAGACATTGTCCCTTAACTAACAATTAAACCTATTTCAATGTTTATTCCCACTTTTAGAAACTCTTTTATTTTTCCCCCCATTCAAAAAAACCTTACTTTTTCGGTGGCAAAACATTGAGAAAAGTGCCTCCATCCTGTACGCCGCCTGGTGGTTGTGGGCTGTACTACACTAGGAAGAATTTGATTGATTACCGATTGTACTCAATTGTTGTACAAGACTTCACATTTCTCAAGCTCATTTAAATTTGAAATGTTAATGTTCCTCCTTACTGAAATTTTTGATAGTTTTGTTTTAATTTGTTACCGGCCCATTAGAACTGTAATCCAATAAGAAAGAGGGTGGAAGATGGATGCAGTCGTGAATAACATCCTTTTCGATCTGAAATTTTAAGTTTATATAGTACTTAAATTTACTGCATCATTATTAGTTGACCTGATGATGACTCGCTGATGAGAGTCGGAACTAGTTGTCAAATAAAAACACGCGACGTGTGTAATAACTTTGAGGAAATGATTTTATTGCTAACCGGTTTGCTAATACTATTTCTAGGCAGAGCGGCTGGACATCGAAGAGAAATACAGCAGTTTGCAGGAAGAAGCTGCCGGCAAGACTAAGAAATTGAAAAAGGTTTGGACGATGCTGATGAGCGCCAAGTCCGAGTTGGGCGACTTGCAGCAGGAACACCAGAGGGAGATGGAAGGGCTTTTGGAGAACGTGCGGCAACTGAGCCGCGAGCTTCGCCTCCAGATGATGCTCATAGACAGCTTCATTCCCCCGGAATATCAGGTCGCTTTTTCTTTTATTATATTTTTTGAAACCGGGAATCGATCATTTCATTTATAGCGATTGAAACACGGGTTGCGCAGGAGATGATCGAGAGACACGTTCACTGGAACGAGGACATCGGGGAGTGGCAGCTGAAATGCGTGGCCTACACTGGCAACAATATGAGGAAACAGTCTCCGTCTCACGAAAAGAGCAGAGCCAATGAGGTGGGGTGGGGGCCTCGCGGTGGGCCGAAAGGGTTCGGTAACCCACATATATTGTTGTACAAATCGAAAGCCGTGACACCTGTTCGCAACTTGTTCCCAAACGTGAATTATGGTTTGCGACCGGAGGGCTTTTGGCGTGGCAAGAAAAATGTACAGATCGGGTATCTGTAAAACGAAAAAAAATACCCCTCCGCAAAGAAAAGGCCCAGAATTTTAAGGAAGAAATGATTAATTTCTAAACACTTTACCGCAGACATTCCGTGAACTATTTTCAATACACATTTCATTACAAACCGCAAATATTCATAGAAACAACAATCTACCGTTTCAAAGTGTAAAGTTTGCATTCTTAAAGTATGAATCTCCTTTGATGCGAGCGGCTCATTTCATTTTTAAAAGGAATCCGATTGTAAATGCGTAGTTCTAATAAATTATAATGCATTCAATGAAAGTTGAGCAATTGGCTAAATAGAAAAAGGTGTGTCTTATGGTTTCTGCTGCTTCGCAAAATGGCGGAATCTATGCTTGATGTTTCGCACAACAATTCCACTTTTACAATACATAAAAGAGGCTCTGCATGTAAAAGTCAGGCTCGTGCAATGATTATAAATGCGAAAATATATTTTGAAAATGAACGTGGCTTGGTGAATCAGGAAAAGACGATGGTAATGAAGACTGTGTGTGATGCTGGACACGCCCACATGTCATGTGGTTTTTGCTATCCAATGAGCTTCGATTAGGGCACGCCTTTTTTCTCAACTTTCGTTGAATGAATTATAAGCAGTTTAATCCTAGATTATTCCAGCAACAATCCTGTATTTACTTGGCATTCACATGAAAGTAGAAAAACTATAGAAATAGTTGCAACAAAACGAGAAACTGTTGAGTGACTTCAATGTCAAACGTCTTATGCATTGAAATTTGTAATTCAAATTAATGCTGTTTGGAATATTTACGAATGAAGGTTTGCCATGTTTAATAAGCAAAAAATCGTCGTCTTAACCCATTTATGCCCAAGGTTCTCAATTTTTGGAATATTTTGAAAATTTTTCGAACCTATGATACAAAAAAATATATATATTGCAACATTAAAAGTAAAAAAATTTCCAATTCAAATTCATTTCCCCAGAAAATTGCTGTTGCGAAAACGCAACACTGGGCAGAAATGGGTTAAAGTGCACTCCATTGCATTTCCTGTAATTTTGATGAAATTTTTCACTCGACAGCCTGTAAGATAAAAGCATCTATAAATGAAATGTGCTGGAAAAAGTCCAATTGCTCTAACCAATGTCAAGAACGGGCTGACAAAAACATTACTTGGAATTATAAATAAGATACTTCGCAAAGTCATTCAAGAGAAATTTTTCCGAATCGCTGCCAATCAGCTGAGAAGTCCGAACAAGTTTGGGTATTTGTTTTAATAACTGGCAATTTTTTCATCCTTTAATTACCAATTAAAGAAAGTAGCTCACGAAATAATTTGTGTAACGAGGACATTTAAGCAATATCAGTTACCAGTATAATTATAAATGGTGATTTTGGTTTCCCCCCCTTATTTTCATTTCACGTTCCGCGCGATATAGAAATATATCCACTTTTGCAAATGTCTTTCTAGCAATGAATTGCGAAAACGGTAGTAATAAAACTAGTAATGATGCAGATTGAGTTAAATTAACACGTTTAGAATGCAGCGCGAGAGGCTCGCAATTTGATTAGATAAAATGTAATCCGCTTTGAAAGAAGTCGGTGTCACTTTGATTTGTTACATTTGCGTGAAACTGGAACTTAACTGCTAAATTAACACGTAATTGTTGTTTTTTTACAGATGGTCGAACTGGATTTGAGTAACGTGTACTTGGCGTACAGTACCGAAAGCGGCCAGATGGCCCTACAATCCCGCCATTCGAGGGCCCGTTCGGGTTCCGCACGCCCTAAGACGGCCATGGCCCGTTCCAAATCTGCCAGACAGTGAGATATCTTTTACATTTTCCCCCACAGTAATACACATATTTGTGCAAATTTAAAAATGAAGACGCAATGAGCAAAGAAATAAGAAACTGAGATAAATATATATATTTGATTTTATACAGAAGGTATGGGCCAGTCTTTTGGAATGTTAAGACAATGGCCTTTTGCTTGTTTTGTATATTTCTTGGCCCAATTAATTGGGGCTTTATGGTTTAATAAGACTAGTCCCAATTACTAAAATTCAGATTGATATTTCTAATTCAATTTTTATTCAAATTCAATTCAGATGCTATGAGGTCCAATTCCACGATTGGCCCTATTAGTCAGGTCCCTATTGGGCATACTTTATTACCTGTAGTTGTTAATTTGCAAGTTTTTGCATTTGCAGACGTGTGGGAGCAACTCAAGGGAAATTCCTGCCTAAAAGTGCAGTTTAGATGCAAGCTACAAGTTCAGTGTTAACGTCTATACATTGTGTGTAATATTTAATACTCCAATAACATCTGTTATTTATATACGTATATATATATATATAATATTGCCATGCCGTTGTTGAACATTTTTTTTTAAATGGGGCATTATTTATTATCTGTTACCTTATCACACCTGCTTCTATTTATCTACTTTGATTTTTACTCCGGTTTTAATTTGTACAGCTATTTTTACTTCTACGTACCTACCCCAGATAATTTATACTTTACGTTCTCTAATTAAACTTTTCCGTTTTATTTCAGGTTTTGTTTTTTATTACAGTGGAAAGTTCCATTGGGGTTTATTTACATTCTGTCTGTCTAGTTTAACCCTTTTGGTTTCTTTTGTTGGAGGATGGGGGGAGGGTGGGGTTAAAAAAAGGGTTAGATTGGTGGAAAAATGTGAGAAGTTTTAGGAAGCTTTGGGTTGAAGACCGACAAGATAAAGCTGCATGTTTTTTCTTATTTTTTTGAAAACTGGTTTCAGGAATTCGGCATTTCACCTTCACGCCGCTAGACGGCCATAAATTTGCGTAAATTTGCAACGGGGAACAATAGCAAGTGTTCAATTTGCCAGACGCTACAAGCTAGGCTTGGCCCCCAAAACATCAACAAATGTGACCTTTATTGCGTTTCCCGTCTCGTGTTTTTACCGTCTCAAATTATGATCCAGAAAAGAAAGAAAGAAACGGGGAAAAAAACACCAGTTTGGTATGTTGGGGGCGGAAGGGAGAGGGGCGTGACGTCAGAAGAAAAGTTGCGTTTCTATTATTAAACTTTGGTGACGTCACTTTCCGCTATTGCTGCCAAAAAGCGGTCCGTCGTATTTTCGTTATCCGAACGCCGATGGATAACCTACATTTCAGGAACATGTGCAAATTTGATCACATAGAGAGTATGAAACTGCGATGGTAGAAAGGAATTCTTTGTTAGGCGCCGCCATCTTGGAAGCAAGATGGCGCATTCGAACGTTTTTTGTTTTTTTTAATAACGAAGAACATTGAACATAGTTCTGTACGTCTACTGGTACATATTGTGAATTAACGAAAGGAATATAGGAGGGACTGCTACTTTTCTTGTTTGGCAGGTTAAAATGTACTGAGAAAATGGAAAGTTTAAACTTCTACATAGAAGATAGAACAATTTTGGGGGGTACAATTCTATGAAACCATGCGTATAGGCATATTATGTGGTTCTTTATTCATTATTATCATCTTCATTGAAACTTTCGACGCATTTCCCAGTAGAAACCTGCTTTTCCCGCTTCCTTATAAGTAATACGGTAATATAACAACAAGAAAAAAAGATGAAACCGAGCTAGTTCGCAAAAGCTTCGCTTTGGCCGCCATTTTCGAACGTTTCATGTATTCGATGTCTCGATCATCCGAGCTATTTGATGATCAAAGTACTTTTTTTCCTTTATTTCCGACGGGAAAAGTTGTTTAAGGTATACAAATTAAACTCGTAAAACCGAGATTCCATCCTATTTGTTTCACTCTATTGTTGATCCAGTGAATTCAGCTTCCTGTTTCCCTATAGTAGTAATTTGCAAGGATCGTTAAATTTTTTAACTTTTTAACTTCTTCAAAACCAGATGTGTGTAACTATTTCGAGGGTATCTTCTAGTTGCATAAAAATATATATTCAATTTTACAAGGCCGTAAAGATTGTAATATGTATTAAACAGTAATGAAGTTCGGATAAGTGAAACTTGTGACGGATGAATGGCGCCTGCAAATGTCGGTGTGTTTTAGGCTGTCCAATCACGATTGTCCGTTCATTATTTCACGTGCAGTGCGTGAGAACATGGGCGCTAATTAATAACAAAAAAAAAAGTTGAAGGTGACCCTCAATCTGTGGTGTGAGTGTGGCAACCAATAGGAAGACGCCACGTCATCACTCGTATGCCTACCTAGTAGATTCGTTTGGCTCTTATGCCAAATTCACCTCGTATTTTTAATTTCCCAATGTTTGGCTTAAGACCTTGTTTACAAGTTCTTGGGTGGTAATATGATGTGGTGAATGTTATTATTAACACATCTGCGATTCAGTCCTGTTTAATAAAAAAAACTCATCAAACGGCGGCCATCTTGAAATTTAACGGCTCGAATTCGAAACCTTTTTGTAGTAATTTCTTTTAAAAAAGGTTTGAAATGCTATTTGTTTTCGACCAGTGTTGCTAAAACATCCAAACGTAGCGTTGTTAATTGAATGTAACTACAAATTTCGATTGAAATAAGTGCATTTTAACTAAAGATAAGCCACTTGTGGGAGTATATAATTTACGCCTAAAATGTTATATTTTTGGTGCACTGACTTCACATGATCTCTGTGCTGAATCTGCAATGATGCTTATTGTGTGGTAGTACTAGTTTTAGAACGCAGTGAAATCTATTTACTATAATGCTCACTTTTACATTTTCCAGAATAGAAACGCGAGTTTTAAACCTGTATGATTAATTAATTTTAATATAGGAGATAAATTGCAGTGAAATTTAGAGGATTTTGCACCAGTTTAATTCAATTAAGGTTAATCGGATGCCAAGATTAATTATTCACTTCACAATCCGGCCAATTTGTAATTCGAAGGACGTTTAATTGGAAGTCAAATGGGGGTAAAAAAAACGATGCTGTCAATTTCGGTGAAACGGTGACGCCGCCTGCACACCGCCGAGATTGCGTGACGCCATACTTAATTTGCAAATGGCGGATATTTTAGAACGAAAAACATCGAAACTCCGATTTTTATTGGTCTATCGCTTCTTCAGTGTACGTTGTGTGCGATGTATTTCGGTGAAATAGGGCAAATATAACTAGTTATGCATTATTACACAAACATTTACAGAATAATGTAACTGTTCGAAAAGCCAACCTTGAAATTTCGAATGTCAGAGAGAAAAAAATGGCGGACAAAATCGATTTTTGACCAGTTCTTGCCGCCGCGGGACGTGCATGTTATAATACCGTCACGTGATGCAAAATCATTGCGATCAATTACGGTATTTGCAGCGGTTTTTTTGGTGAAGCGAGCGAGCGAGAAATGAAATGACGTCACTCGACGTCAAAAGATGCAAAAATGATGGACACATGAAAGGTGCCATGTGATTGGCTAACTATAGCATATGCCATCCAGTTGTGACGTTTTGCCGCAAAGCATTGTGGGGCCATTCAGTCACGAGCATTATAACTCTTCGTTTTCATTCAAAATGCCAAGTGAACTCGTGTTCAGTGACGTCACATTCTTGCTTTTTAACAATTAATATATTATTTTACAATGGCTTTAATTAGGCCTAAACTATTAAGTAACTTCAATGCGGATTTCGTACGTATTTCAAGGTCGATGATTTCATATTGAAATTGAAACCAAAAAGCGAAGTTTCTCGCTTTCACCACCAGGCGGCGCGTATCGAACCGCTCATAAATTTATACCTAGGTGAAGTCAATGGAATACGGTCCATGCAGTTATAGGTAAGATATTCACTAATACTTGTGGGCGTGGCCAAAATTTATTCTAAACGTTAAAAATGTTGGCGATTTATGGTTTTCCTATGGTACATTTTCGAGTCCTATAGTAAATGCGTTTTATAGGGATGGACACATGGCATGGTGTCGGATCGGCGTCACGTGACACTTTGTTCCTCGCATCGCGTTACCGCCAATGCGGTCACGTGGCACACTACCGTCCCGATATAGAGCGTTCTGGCAATTTGGCCGAGCTACACACATGGAAAGGACTTGGCCGGAAGTGTAACCGACTCTCTCTCTAAGCTACAATCGAGTGTATGGCCCCTGGCCCTCACTTATCACAATCATGGAGTTGCAACGATGCACCTATCAAAGCATGCGCAACGAGAGCGGTGTTAGTTTGGATCTGGCCGACGATCACGAGGTTAGACTCTAATCTGATAACCCTTGTTTTGTTTTAAATTCCCATTTACCCCTTTCCGGTCCCCAACCCCGTTTCCATAGCGCGCCGATCGAACGTGGTGTGCTTTTTCCCCGTACAGGCGGCGCTTTAGTAGTTTTCGCTCGCAGCGCGCCTTGCGGCTGCGAAACGAACCCGCGTTCCATTTCTAGGTCTCTGCATCCATCCTCGCAACATCACCGTCGAACGGCCCCAATTACTGACCAATCAGCGACGATGTTTTTGGTGGCGTCACTATTCTGACAGGCTTATAACCAAGGCGTAGAACGACGAGTGCGGAACAAGCTGAATGGGCTTATATGCTAATCTATCGCTATAATTCGCAGTAAAGTGGGTTGAATTATTGATTATTGATCAGGGTGAAGTGCATTTAACGTACTTTCGTTCGTTTTTCATACCCACAATTGAATGTATTTGGAATTATAACTGGCGAACACAAAAAATCGTTATACGTATGTGTATATCAGGGTAGTGACGTCACAACTTCCGACTGCAATAATGGAGTTTGCCGCCTTCCAACTTTCTCCATCGTTACTGACTCCTAGTTTTCACGATCTTCTCTTTTTTCTTTTGCCCACCTCTTGGGGGGACAGAGGCGGGGGTGAGATAGGTGGGAGGGGAAGGTGAAGTTTTGTTGGCGCCAAGCGTCTCGTATAGTGATTATTTTAGGTTCAGTATTTTTGAGAGAAAAAAAAGGTATGTATGGTCTCTGATTTTTCTAAATTGAGAATGAAGAAGGAAATCTTTTGCCAAGAATGATGACCCTGGGCGTATGTGTGTGTGTGAGAGGCTATAGGTTGTTACGAGAGTGTGGCCTGGTGAATAGAGGCTGTAAATTGCTATGCACAGTGGGAGGAGGGTTTAGGAAAATGCGATGATGGCGGCGGCGCGTTTTTACTTTGGCGGCCATCTTGGAATTCGAATGCGATTCCGTTTAACCCTATTACATATTCGATTGAAAAACGGTTCGCCGTAAAAGACAATGTGCAGTTATTTCATGTTTCTCTTTCTTTGGGGATTTCCGTTTTGTTTGTTTGTGTTTAGGTAGTAAAAATAGAAACGTGGGGCGAAATGTTTTTCATGAAATAAGCAGCAAAAGTACGAAATAGGATGTGAACTGTTTTATTTATTTAGACTACTTTCACGATCGACATGTTGTTTGTCCCAAGTTGAAGAAAATGCAGTAAAAGGACACAGACTAGTGCATTTGACCTTTAAAAAATGAATTAGGTTTTCACGTGCAGACATTATAAAAAAAACCATACTTCTTACTTTCGACACCAGATGACGCACCAAGTAGCTGTTCTTTTTTATTCCAAGTATATACATAAATATGTTCGGAAAAAAATGGCTATTGGCAAGAATTTCCACATTCAAAATGCATATTACAACAGGTTTGACACAATGTCGTCTCTTTTGCAATAATTAATAGCCTTTTTGATTGACGTACAGTACGTAATTCGTTCGATTGACATAATTCCCATGTTGACGGAAAGGTGGCGCTGTAATCAACGTATATAACGATGGAAAATTCCCAACTTGGTGTACCTATGTTTCCAGACCATTCCCGGCATGCTTTGTTACAGAATCCTAAAAAGCCCTTTTGTGTACAGTAAACAAACCATCATTGTTATCTCTGCTTTCATGGATGGAGCCGCAAAGCCGGCGTCTTGTCAATGGAAATTCCATATTTTTGCGTGATGCAAGGGGCAACACTGACATTTTTCGAATGTTGGGGAAGGGGGGGGTGGGGATTATTTCTATCTTCGCTCTGCCCCCTCCATCGAACGAAGTGGGAGCGACCCGTCCGTCACTCCGCAACGGGTCTGATAGACTCGATGCAAAGATGCGGGGGCGAACCGCTGCAGATAGATCCTCGCATTTCTGCGTTTCTAAAAGCGTCGGTTCGAAATAAAAATCCGGTTCCGCTGTTCCAAGCGCCGGCGTTCGCCCATCCGTCGCCCGATATGTATGTAATGTGACGTTGCGCGCAGGCGCACAACACGCATGCCCTTAAAAGAGGAAGAACTGGCATGGATGGAAGCACGCACCTTGGTTCAATCTCGCCGGTTATTGAGCACAGTTCTTGATGAACGGATGTCTACTGTGTATAAGACGTAAGTAAGTAGCGGCCATGTTTTATTAACCGTTACCAAATATTGGCGATGTGCCAGAAATCGTTCAAGAAAAAAAAAGAAGCCAATGCGTCTTATATATGTATATATACATTATTACGGGATTTTTTTGTTGAATTCTTCCCTTCCGGGTTTGACTATTTGGTGACCTCGGCCGTGAAGCCGAGCGACGATTGGCCCGTTGCAAGACGTCCGTGTCACGTGACTCGCATCTCGTTTCGCTCTTGCAGCGAAGCTCGTCCTAAAAAGCGACCCTCGAACGTTTTGTATCGATGCATATCGATATCGCCGGCCCGCGCGCTCTCGTATCGAGTATCGATACGCGCGGCGTTTTAGAACGTTTGCTCGCTTACGATTAATTGCACAGTTATCTTGAAATAATCTTATTTACTGTTTTCAAACTATCAAGCTAGTACATAGTGGCGAATGCTTCTGTCTGTTCGGGACAGATGGTACGCCATCTGGTGTCGGTTTCGAGAAAATTCCGTTTTTCCCCCGCTTTCAAAATGAGGACTGTAGATTCGCAACCAGGTGGCGCTCGTTGCATAACGGAAATACTGTATTGTTGTCGTGGTTTACTATTGCTGTACATTCATATATATTTAGATTCAACTTGCCTAGTTCACTTTTTGTTATCTTCTCTGACGTCAGTAGGCTGAAATCTATTTCATCCCTTATATCCTTTTTTTTTATTTGCGTCCAGCGACCTCTGGTGGGCATCTTTACGATAGAAATAGCATTTCTTAAAAACGTTTTCCAGTAAATCTAAATGGTGCGTAGTTCCGATTTTTCAAGAACGACGGGGGTTGTGCGCAGTGGGTTATCGATATTGTATCGATATATCGATCAGTGTGCCGGGGATTTATGGGCGTATCGAGTTTACGACTGGCATTCTTGCAGTTTTTTTCAACTATTTTTTTTTCAAAAGTATTTTAAGCTGTTGCAACGACACACTTGTCTTTTAGGAATTTATTAGACGTGTTGCGTCTTATTTCAGGCGTCTTTAGAAACAAAACGCTGCTGTGACGTCATATGAATTCTTGAGCACGTGGAAAGGACGGGTTATATTTATTCATCCTAAATCGATACAGATGACGCAGACAGCCCCCCCCCCCCCCCCATGTGAACGTAGTAATGAAAGTGGGAGGAGTTTATGGACACATTGGGAACGGAGTTTTTCTCATTGATGTCCTTGGAAAAAGATGAAATAGATTTTCTCCCCGTATTTATCAATAATTATTGACGGTTTGGCAACACGGCCGAATGCGTGTCGGAATGTGGGCGTGGCTTTATTTAACCCCCTCCCCCCACCACCCGTCTTGTCATCTGGAAGGCCGGCTGTCAACCATTTTGTTTAGTTCACCAAGATTGAGGGGAAAAAAATGCCTTTTTCCCTCTCCAGTTGATGGTGTAAAAATGTCAACAAAGCGCATCCGAGCGAGGCTAGCAGCAGCGAGCGGCGCCTAGCCTCCGAAACCAGACTGGCTTTGGAGCTTTCCATGACGTCACTAGTTTGCGCCTGCGCGTTCCATTGACACAGTGCGTGACGTCATCGGGGGGTGAGGGAGGAGTATCCAATTATTGGCGCCAGACGCCGATCGTTGCTCGGAATAATATTGCAAAATTATCATCTCGAAATTTGATTAATTTAAATTAACAAATTACACTTGTCAACAAAATTGGGATCAAAACTCGTATCAGAAATTTGATTTACGTGAGTGTTGCCAATCTCATTCTGAAGTAGTATTGTTGAGTTCTCATTTATAATTACGTATTTTTTGGGTGAAAAACTCTTATCAGTCATAATTTCTATAAACTAATGGATATTTATTTAAGTCAGTGTCATCAAAATCCATGAAATCAATTTGGTTTGTATTTCCGTGATTTCAGTCAGCATCAATTTCATTAGAAACAATTTTGTTTAGCTTTCAATTGTCAAATTTGTTTCAAGAAGTGTACGTTGATGTTTGTTATTTGTTTATTTTTGAATAGGAAGAAAATGAACAGGGAAAAGTAGTTGTTTTTATGTACATATGGGATTTCTGGCGGAGTGCGATTCTCGGAATCGCATTTCTGAAATGACAGTTGTTTTTCCTGCAGCTTTCAATTTAGCAGAATTTAAATCTGTTTACTGGACGCTGATGACGTAATGAGGGCCAAGGCTGTGTTTTCGTTCCGTTACATTTCATAACATTTCCACTTATTAATTTATTTAACTAGATTTGGTTGCGCGATTTCACGTGTTGAAACGGTTGTAAAATCGAACGCCGCAGAAATGAGCTTCTGCGCTCGTAGGTTTAGCGTTGTCGAAGCGCCCATTGGCTGCCCGGCAACCGCGCCCTCTTTGTTCGCCACGCCCATTCGAACGAAACCTCATGGCGGTGCAATGGGTGGCTGATGGGCATTCAACTGCAGACGACGCTAAGCTTCGCATCGTGTTTTATTACACTTTCCCCGACAATGTACGACAAAATCTTCAAGGTGAGAAATCGATCGTTTCTATTGAACGGCCATTTTCGAACGTCTTTTTTTTAAATTTACCCGCGCAGTGGCGTATTCAATAAGTAAGAGCGCCGTAGTGGAGTTCGGCGTACGTTTCCACTCGCTGGTGCGAGGGTGATTAGGTACAGTAGCGCCGCTCAGCGGTGGCGGTGAGAAACGCACGCTCGGCTGACGCAATGGCGCGAAATGTTGCGGCATGGCGTACATTTAATCGATATAATTGTCATATTGGGTAATTGGGGGCGATTTTGAGTCGGATTGTGATTGACATTGTCGCCAATCAGGTCTGATTGATGGAAATTTGGAGAAATTATGTGTCAAGCGGGCAGCAGGGGGGCGCTTTTTATGATTTTTTGAGGTGAATGTACTAGCTGCCTTATCTGGCCTTTATGGGCATGACGATGGGGTTAAAGGAGATTTCATTTTCTTCATCCGTCATTCTTTTGATTGCCTTTCAATGTATGGTCGGAATGCTGTCCTGTTGGCCCTTTTTTTCCACATGTCGTCTGCTACGCATGTGGGGGGTAATCCTTAATTTACGTTCTCATATTTTGGAGGAAAGGGCACATAAATAATATAAAATCGTTATTATACGTGACAATTACACAAATAGCAAGTGATCTTCTTTATAATGATTATAGACAAAATTACCCGAAATTAAAAGCAATAAATATTGATATTATAATTAATTTTATTAATTTTTATCAAGACACTTTAAAAACAAAGGTTTTATTTTTTATTTATGGGTCTTGATTTATGACACTGATAATAAACAGGAAAATGGTATTCCTGGAATATACGATGGCCATCTGGAAGTTTCAATGGAAACTGGAAACATATACTAACTTTTGTGTTTAGGGTATTAAACCTATTTGAAATTCCCGAGTGAAATACAAAATGTTTTCAGTTAGATGGTGGGGGGAAAAAAAATTCAATTTTTCGACCTGTTTTTAATGTAGTGTCGTAATAACTTACAATATATGTGAAACACGGAGGTACTTAAGATTAGGTCAAGGCTATGTAGACGAGAAAGTTTGATTGATATTTTAAGAGGATGTAATTTTTAATCTGTTTTGATTAAAACGTGTCTGGCTTTTCAAATGTCAAAACTGCAAAAAAAAACGATCATAAATTACACAAAATAAAAAAGTTTAACTAGCTCACTGACCCGATTGGTGGTTTCATAATACGTATATCCATTGTTGCATACAGTACTATAGTGTGCCAACCCAACATAAATTATGCAAATTGGAATAATCTCGTTCCAAAGTATGTATATCATGAAAAGGTCATTTTTTTATTATATTCTTGGACTGATTTTTATCTATCATATCAATTCCCAGTATATACTGTAATTTCCGTCAAGACTTTTGTAGAAAACATAATTCTTTGGTGTTGACATCCGACGTACACGTGGCTGTATATTTGTTATGGGGGAAAAAGCAAAGCGAACTCGTACGGCTTTTGTCCTGCCAGTGACGTCACCACTGCGGTGACGTTCGATTACGTTCGATGCGTAGTGTATTGAGTGACGTCAGAGGCGAGCCGTCGTCGTCTGCCAATGGCGTTTTGGCGCCGCAATTGACGGGCGGGGGGGTTATTACGGACTCGGCCACATGGAATTTTATAAATAATAATATTATTGTACGACTTTCGCCCGGTTTCTCACAATTAACAGGATAACGGAGTGCTGAACATGAAAAGGACTGACTATTTACACGTTCAACTGCCCAAGTTGGTGGTCACCAAGTCCCCGGATGCGAACCTGGACGAGAACAAAGAAAGGGGCAATTGGTCCAATAAGTTGGAGTTCATCCTGTCCTGTCTTAGCTACGCTGTCGGATTGGGAAACATATGGCGGTTTCCGTACCTGTGCTACAGCAACGGAGGAGGTACCCATATGAAACATCTATGTTTTTAATACTCTCTTTTAAGCCCAAATTTAACAGCTGGACCAGGTTGTCATGTTTGCTTCGATCAAAACAAAAGGTCCAATGACAATTGAACATTGCAAAATGCTAATGGAGTGGCCAAAATAAAACTTCTAATCGGTTACAAATATTAAAAGTACAATCCAATTAGGGAATATCACAGGTTTTCTTTTGTTTTTCTTTGATCAGAATATTTCCAGTATATGTATTGCAATAAACAAATCCATAAGGATAACTTATGAAAGCTGATTCAATAAAGAAATATTAGTTTTTTATCGGAACAATAACTTATGAAGACAAGTTTATGGGCTCAAGGGGTTTATTGTTATTTTTGGGTAATATTTGGTGCAGTAAAAACTACTATTACTATATTATTGCACTCATTTTTGTTGTGGGCATTTGGAAACTAACTTTAATTAGAATGGGAGTGTTTTTTTTATTACAAGGGCGTCTATATGAAATTTTCAAATATAATGCCCAAG
>WWPM01011693.1:0-15333 GCA_023279145.1 Glomeris maerens | reverse complement strand
AAAAAAAGAGGTGGGACCGTGTCTCATGAATGCATATATTTGGTATAGATGTCATCATTACCCCGCCCAAAACGTTAGCATCAGCTTTCCGAAGAAGGAATAACCTGAGCATCTCCTCTTTTGCATAGGTGGCCCCAAGATGCAAAGCGGTCATGTTATCACCCTACAAAACACAAAAGCCAGGATTATCGACCCGTTGACGGTCAACAACATCAACACCAAAGTCAATCCAGATCAGCAATTCCAAAATTATAAGCCCCGTACTACAATATTCACTTATTAAAGCCCATATAAGGTCGCTTCAACTTTCGAAGTACAGGTGTAAGTAAGTTAGGCGAGGGGTAATTGTGAGTAAAACTTCCATCATTGATTATTGAGTTCAGAATGGCCGACCTGGAATTGAATAGTTGTTTATAATGGTTTCCAATTTTTGATCTTGTCATTTAAATGTCATAAAGTGCTTCATACATACAATTATAAACAAACGGTTGCTTACTTTTGAGCGGTCGGTGACAGGAGAGTTCAAGTCTAAAAGCTTCTCGGCAACGAAAACTTTGTTTTCTTTGACTGCATACATGAGAGGGCTGAATCCTGAATTCTGTAAAATACAATATGATAAATGAGAGAGTATAATTTGCTGAACGCCACAAAATTTTTGTAATGTCTGATGAAACAAATGTTTATTACTGTACATATAGTTACTGCGCTTATTTGCTAGTCCAACCTATATATTAAATGTGATAAAAAACTTTTATTTTTCGCCTGTAACTACATGATTGTATACAATTTTGCCCAGGTCTGGGTTTTGCAAAACGAAACTGACATTTTCCTCGATCTAAATGAAAATAACTTCCAAAACAGGAAATAGGAAATCCCCGAAAACTTGTGCAAAAAGGCGAGATATCAAACATTGGTGTCCAAATATTCACTTCATATATGGAAATTCGTAGCTATATTGTAATTAGCGAATGTAAATTTCTCATACGTAATTATTGGGAGTACAAATTAGTTCTGTCCGTTTTCAGTAAATGGCTCTGGCTATTATAAATGTTTTTTATTGACAGCTGATTTTGATGGTTTTAGAGAGGTTACACACCTGTCAATAATATTCAACTCATACAGCTTTCATTCATCTTTTGAAAACAAAATCCCGCAGTGTTGAATATATCAAATTACATCCCAACTAAGCAGCATTTGCGGGAAGTCTTAGTTTTCTGCTTTAATTGGCAGAAAAGTGCAGCTGAAGTACATCCAATGCTTGTGGACGTTTATGGTGAAGGATTTGTTTACTATGAGCTGCTAAAACCTGGCGATTCCTTCACAGGTGAGCGGTACAGGCTACAACTGATACGTTTGAGGCGTGCATTGGGAGAAAAACGCTCAGAATACGAGCAAATACATGAAAAAGTCATTCTTCTCAATGACAACGCTCGGCCCCATACTGCAAAAGTTGTGAAAAAATATTTAGAAACATTTAATTTGGATGTTTTACCGCACCCGCTATATTCACTGGACATTGCTCCTTCCGATTACTGGTTGTTCCGATAGATGCAGAACGATTTGAGTGGTCACCGGTTCACTTCTTTTGCGGAAATCGAAAATTGGCTTCTAACTTGGATCGCCTCAAAAGATGAGAAATTTTTTAGTGATGGAATTCGAAAATTGCCTGAGAAGCGGAGAAAAGTAGTAGCCAGCGATGGAAAATACTTTGATTAATAAGTTAATTCATTTTGTTCTAAAATAAACTTACAACGTATTCCCCATTAGCTGTCATTCGCTCCCACATAATGTATCAAAAATTGCAAGATAAGATCCGGAAATTGCGATAAACTAAACTTATTGATTTGACACATGATGGATGCACTGCTAATTATGTGTTCATAATTGTACGCTATTAAAAAATCAGTAAATGTTGCATGAAACTGTAATGAAAATTATGGATGCATACAAAATTTACATTTCATCAAAACAGGATTAATTATCTTAACAGCCTTCAATTTTTGGTTATTAGAATGAAATTATTTCAGTAGTATGCATTCACGATAGTAAAAGATTGCAGAATTGTAGGCTATTGTTAGATTTTTATCTTATTGTACAGAATTTATCAAAATATAGTTGAGGAAAATCTGAAGGGGTAGTATGAATTAGGGAAGCGATAAGCATTCTTGTGTGAGCACAAAGCATCAAACAGATTGAAAATCGGAGAAAAAACGCCATGCATTGCCCATATGCATGCTAAAACGCCAAAAGTGAAAACAGGTGCATCTTAATGGTCAATACAACATGCATGCGAATAACAACCACAGGCAGAACTGTCGCCTGGCAGATGCGCTGAGCAGCCCCATGGAGATGCTTTCCCCTTCATCTCATAATGATTGTGATGCCATGCAGAGCAGCACATAACTGTACTTCCTTTCCATTGCTTTTCCAAGGGGTCACGCAAACAACCCGTTTCATTCTGTTTGATGTTTTGTGCTCACACAACAATGCTTGTCGTTTCCCTAATTAATACTACCCCTTCAGAATCAATAATAAAAAGTTGTGTGAATGACCTTGACCGGTACCTATGACCTTGACGGAAATGTCACCGATAGATTTCCCCCTCCGTGTTACCTAATATGCACTCGCATTTTTTAATTTGTAAATCGCATTCTTTCTACACAGTAATGAGGTGGGGCGCATCGACGGTCACAAACTTTCACCTCCATTGGACAGGTGCAAAAGCTTCATTGCATTGCACCCACAGCAATGTACACCGCAGAAATCGGAAATACTAATTAGTAAATAATTTGTCAATCCGAAATTTACCTGATTACACCAATTCATAACCCAACATTTTTCAAATGAAACTAGCTAGTACTCTATCAGTAAAACAGCTCCAGATATAAATTCAAAACCTGTTAAGGTCATATTCAAAGTAACTTTTGATATCATTTTTGGGTTGCTCCTACCTTACTTACTGATTAAAGTGACATTATTTTCCTGCATTTGGTAGTTTTATTGCCGAAATTTACTAATTTACATCGGACAAATATCTTGACTCATCGATCCCAACAAGAAGTCACATTTTTTTGTGTTATAGTATACATTGAGTGTCGGTGAGCTACAATATTGCGTAACATGTCAGAGGAAAGTATCTAAAGCCTACCATACACGTGCAGTTAATCCTCAAGGATTGGACTGCTATGGTGGCCCAAACCCGCCAAGACGTTTTAATTTTGAATTTAAATGTATAAATGCTTTATGTTTTGGATTTAAATGTGAACTTTATTTTTCGATTTATTTTATACATGATTGCAACTTTGACTTGACGCATTTGGGCCACCATACCAGTCCAATCCTTGAGGATTAACTGTACGTGTGCGCCAGGCTTAATAGTGATGTCATCGACTAATTTGGACCATTCAAAATTTCAGAGCTTGAAAAGCATACGAAATAACAGCTATGCCGTGCAGCGTCCCTTGTTATTGTTGTGAAGTCAATATTAGGGGTCACCCATTCTGTATCAGATAAGATACTATTTAGAGTAGCCTAAATATAAATAATTCCCGAGTCGAAATCGAATTTCTATTTTAGATCTAGGAGCCCTAAATTTTAGGGATACAAGAGGTAAAATAGAATCTTAATTCGGTATGCTCCTAATATATTCCAAGATTCTGATTTGATGCTGGAAACCTGAGTTACTTCCGTTTTAGGGACACCGGTATTAACTTAGTGTTCAAGATTTGGAGCCAGACGGTATAGAATTATAAAATAAAAATAAAATAGATTTATTTTTTATTAGATCAAGAATGGGCAAACCATTAAGGAACATTTGGCGTTCCCATGGGAAGATGATAAAGGCTAGAATATACAGGGTCTTTCTTTTAAGACGCAACAATGGACAACGAGATTTGCCCAGTTTGCAGTTTTCCCAACATGGCACCACTGCGTTTCTATTGATGAACTACGTTACCGCATAATTGCCGATGTCGTCGAATTACACCTGACACTCTTACAAATATCCGAGCAGCTTTTGCAGATCGGCTGTATCACTGTTTGGCGAATAACGGTGGACACTTTAAACACGAACTAGTATAACATAGGGATTCATTTAGGCCAGAGAAATTTCTTTCCATGTTGTTTCATCCCAAGAAAACAGTGTTCATCACTTCCACTCGCGAGATGAAGGCCACTCGCATGTCATTATTACGTGGGCAATGAAATCCAATAATACCCCCCCCCCCATTTTCTAACGATAATTTGTTCAATTGCGCGTGCGGGGTCATGTTGGGAAAACTGCAAACTGGGCAAATCTCGTTGTCCATTGTTGCGTCTTAAAAGAAAGACCCTGTATATGTACTCGATTTGTTCATGAATTCAAAGTGTTGTAGTCAAATTTGAAATCCAGATGTTAAATAAAATGTATTGCAATTTATTTGTAAACCTTTTAATCTACAATATTTTATGCATAATAGACCGCCGTATAAAATATTGGTACAGTCGGCTCTCATTATAACGAATCTCGATATAACGAACAGCTGTAGATAACGAACAGAGTGTCTGGTCCCGGCCAAGATGATTGCACATCCTATGTATTAACCTCTTGGTATAACGAACGCTGTTATAACGAACCGCTCGATATTACGAACGGTATTGCAGGTCCCTTCACTGATACGCAATGCTAAATTACTCTGTTTACAACGAACGCTAGTTAGATACCACATAGGTCGTAGGCACAAGCACTTCAGTGTGTAAACAAGCTCTCTTTGCTCAGTTTTTTATATGAAAAATACTGTCGTTCTTTGCGCCAGTCGGCATTGACGGAGTTTTTCCAGTAATTGTCTTATTTACGTACATACGTTACTGTATTTGAAAATGATCAAAATAAAAATTAAGCTGTTCGGAGTTGAAATGAATTTCTGGTACTATACATGCAAAAAAACAAGGTCATTTCGTCGGTAAAAACTGCTAGGCTTCATAAAAAGTAATGAAAGTCGTCTGGAAGTTAATTTTTTTTTCTAAAAACAGACCCCTCGTTATAGCGAACACTCGTTATAACGAACAAATTTCTCGTCCCCTTGGCGTTCGTTATATCGAGAGCTGACTGTAGTTTGTAGGAGGGAGAATACAATTTGTCTTGCATAATTTTATTAGGGAGATCAATTGAAAGATTGACAATTGTTGACAAAGGGAGGGGGGGGGTAAAAACTTGTTAACATAGTTCATGGACATCCTCTAAGAAACAGAAGCAATACCAAGATTTCGAGTATTCCTACATTTTACCACGAATTTCGGATCTGTTTTCAGAAACCTCTTCACAGTGTTATGGTCAACATTATCTTATTTAACCATCCATATCAAAAATCTTCGACGAGATGCTACAAGGTCAATGAAGACCCCAATAAAGGACCCCTGTCTCTCACCATTTCATTGTTCATCCCTTCTTTACAAAGCTATTAACAAGCCTTACCCGGTCACGCGTGGCTGTAGCAGAGTGTTATGTAATGGAAAACTAGATACAATAAATTCAAGTACAAATTAGAAACTGAGCCCAGCAAATTATCTATTTTAAAAAACCCCCTTCCCCTTGGAGTGCTACGTCACTTCTGAGCGGTTTTCCATAGATCGCACGCAAATTCCCGACCAGACCAATTCCTGGTTAGTTCCCGGTCCAGCCGAATTCCCGAGTAATTCCTGGTTATCCCGACCACTGGATACCCTGGGTAACATTGGGAATAACTAAATGCAATAAGAAATGGAAAGATATGGACTCACTCAAATGAACGCTGTGCTACGTGAACGGCACAGCTGAATCCTGTATTTGTGGAAAATTTAAAATGAAGGTATGAAATGGAACGCGCTTTTGAAATTTGTTGTGACAGTGGAACTTTGGAACGGAACGGAACGTCCCTTTTCGGTTATTGAGGTTTGCATTTATAGGGAATGTAGATATTCAGCGGAATGGAATCGTGAAATTGGAATGCAAACATGTGGCGCTTTTTCTTTTAGAAAGTAAGATTGCGTCTTCAGTGGTTGAGTTTCCAAGAAAATTTTGTTGCACAAACCTTGTCCAGGCAAAGACAGACACAACCCAACAAAAATTAGTGGAATCGGTGAAGCCGTTCTCAAGTGATTAGGTGACACGTACATGAGCAGCGAGATCATTGTTATATACAAGGTGCGGCAATTAAATTCCCGGATTGATCAAATAACTTCTAAAATCTTAATGTAAGGTACATACACGTTTAATATGCTGGAAGTAACTTCCAACTGCCATAATACACTTAGTGATCGACTTTACAAACGTTTGAAACAATTCTTAAAATTATCTTTTTGAATCCTCTTAATTTCGGGCGCCACGTTTGCCTTAATGTTGTGTGGCCAAACATAATACAAGTAAAGTGGAAACTCACTATAAGAATACTCGATGTAAGAATAATTGCGTTATAAGCATACACATTATTCCCCCACCCCGTTCAATTTAACACTGTGAAAAACGGTCTTATAAGAATATTCGTTATAGTAATAATTTATATATTAGAATGCATATTTTTCTTCCTTTCCTTAAAATTCGTACCGTTATAAGAATAATTTTCAAAAATGCACTGAATACATATACTGTATACATACAGTATACCTATACTATGCTCTCCGGTGAATTTGAGAAAGGCGGCAAATGGACAACAGCAATGCTGTATCATTGTAAAATCTTGTGCATATGTTTCATAAAATTATGTCTGTAAAAATAAACAATTACATACTACTGGACATAATAATCCACGGTCAAAAAAAAATTGTTTATAAAAATAACTTATTCTTGTATGCAATTCTTATAGCGGGTTTCCATATGTATTGTGTAGTTCAACCACCCTCAATTTCCCCCAAAATTGACACCCATCGACTGTTCTTTTTTCCCTAAATTGAAAACTTCACTAAAGGGTAAAAATTTCAGGATATTGATGACATGAAGGCAAACGTGGCGTCCAAAATTAAGATTCCAAAGGATAATTTCAAAAATTATTTCAAACGTTTATACAGCCGATCACAAAAGTGTACTATGGCAGGTGGAAGATATGTACCTTACATTAAGATTTTAGGAGTTATTTGATCAGTCCGGGAATTTAATTGTCACAACTTGTAAGTACGTATATAGATTTTCCTGTTCAAGATATAAGCAATTACATTGGCTGTAGCTAGGCCTATAGTTAAAAATGTCAACCGTATTCCCTGGGTAAAATAATGTGTTTTGAAGTCACTATTTTTAAACTGTAAGTAGTCCATGACAATTTGCGCTATATACTGTATAACATGTAATGCACGATCCTTCATTTTGCTTTGATGACTGTGCTTCACCTTTGTCATGAGCACATCAACCTAATTTTTGTCTCTGATTACGACAATTTTATCGATTTATGTCGCGAGGGGAATCCGACCTGACATTTCCTCATGTGTGGGCATGCAAACTTGAACGAAAAAAGAAAACATGCTTGACTTGAACGGTCATAGAAGGACCGCCAGAGATCGATGATCGATCGATCATCTGGCAAACGGCCATCTTTTGTCACTGCGATTTCAAATCACAACAATGAACGCGGTTTTTGTGTATTCCCGTGATTCCCCTGGTCTAAAAGAATCATCGACCGCCATTATAAACAAATGGACGACGCCTAGCTCAAATGCTCCCAATTATCCGCTCACTTGAAAAAGCTCTTCTGCATATATGCTGATCGATATGGAAATGAAGGTGAACATGGCGCGACTCAAACACCCACTTGGTGACCATCCCCCATTATGCGCGCACATTGTGGTGAATCAATTATTCATCAACTATTCTGCACACGCCATTTGGTCATACCCAGCCGCACTTTTCACCTCAAATCTGTTCAAAATGTGACCTAATTTGTTCAAAATCTGATATGTTCCCGAATTGGAATCGCAAATCACTACCAAGGTCAGGCAGCCTATCAGGAAGTTTACTTGAACATTCTATATACCAGGTGTCCTGAAAGTCTGGTCACACTGCCAGTAACTTTGAAAGGAAGCGACGGACAACAACTATGATGGCATGTCTCAGTGTCTATTACTAGTCATTCATGGACGACCTTTGAATATTCTTTCCATGTCACACGGACTGAACACGTTTCATACCAATCTCTTATACACAAATTTGTATCAAATTGAACACATTAAACTCACCGCCGAACAGGTTATTCAGAATGACATAAAATTTGTCGTTGAAATAAAACGTGATGCGATTTTATACGAAAATGAAGGATTCCCAGTAAACAAGCTCAGGTATCATGGACCCGATTGTGTACCTACTTGCAACTTTCAACAAATATGCATAAGTAAAATATAAATAATCATTTATTACCAAAATTAATATATGGTTCACCCTTCATATCGCCGACTGTTTCAAATAGTTTCCACATACTGAAGAAAGTAATGGCTGTCAATTAAACAACTCACATGGCAAAAATTGACGATTTTCACTGCATAGTTCCTAACTAAAATACTGAATAGGCTAGCTATGACAAAAGGCCTCAGCAGTTGATCAGTGTTGTCATGACGAGCTGGTGCATGTGCTTTCATTGTGTGATTGACGCAATTTGAATAAATGATCGCAAATGATAGGATGACTAGGGCACATGGGATACAAATAATTTTATGACTACAATTATTGTATCTTCAATTACTGTTAGGCCTATAATGGGCTTGACCCGAGTTTCAGATGTGCGTGTATAACGTACACTAGACATACTTTTCGATTATCGTTCATAACGCAATGATCAAAAAACTAAGCGAAATATGACCTAAAATTGCTCGACCCCAACCTACTAGTTTTTGGGTTAGTATTATGAAGTATAGGTATCCTATGTCACGCTCGTGTGCTATTCACCTAGTTACCAAAATTATTCGTACTAGTATTTATATAAAGAATAGCGAGATTTCATAAAAATGAGGAAGTATTCCAAAGACTTCGTGTAATTTAAAGGTGAGCTGACATGGTTTTCTAAGGTGTCCTGAAAATTACATTGAAAAACAAACACACAAAAAAACAAAAGTGATATTTGTTGAAATTTAGAAGAAATACATTACTTAACACATTACCGTTTATGTCTTCCTATTACAGTACACTGTTAACATGCGGATATAAAGGAAGATGTACACTTGTCAAACAGGCTAATAAGTAGGTGCCCCTTTCAATTGTATAGGTGGGACCAATTAAAGATGGCAATTGAAAAGGATAATAAGCCTATAATAAAACTTGCGCTTCCACTGTATTCGCTGATCACCCTCCTCTGACTCGTACTGTAGTGTAATTTTCAGGGTATGTATCTTAGAAAACCTTGTCAGTACACCATCGCAATTTATTTCAAAATACATTGCATCAATAGTAGATGATTGCACTTAATTCTGCTACAAGTCAATGTTAATTATTTGCATGTCCATTAAACATTGGGCATTTTCTGCAATACATCTAGTCGTAAGTCGACTGAATGTGACGTCATGGCAGGAAACCCAAATGAATTGGTACAAGGCGCCAACCGCATGAATTGCTGACCAACTTTTGCTAGCCTATGCTCAGTCGATTAGACAAAAACTGAATTGCCGAATATGCCCATTATATCCTAAATGATTAGGAAAATTATTAGATGATACATATGTACATGTCGTTTTCTTTTTGGCGTTAATTTGCTTGCGTTTTCATGCACACATGTCTTGTGTGCTCGCATGCATTCTGTAAATTTGCGTTTAGAGTGGCTTGTTCTGAGGTTTGAAACAAAAAGTTCTCCTTGTTTTAAATGTAAATGGGGTGGTTTGGGGGAAAAGGCGGAGCAGTTCCATTATGTGGGTGTTTTTCCTATAGCCAATTTCCGCAAATCTAATCGGCACATATTACTTTAATCAAAATGAGTTACCTCGTCTACGACCCCAGCAAAGGAAACTGGCGTTAGACCAGCAGCAGCCCCTACTGCTGTATTAGCTTTTTCAAGGGCTCGAAGGATCAGTTCAACCGCCGGCCATTCTCCTTTTTGACATAACTGTAGGACTCTTTGTAGAGTAGCTGCTGTCGTTGCAGGCTGAGTTAGAGGCCGTCCTCCAGGTCCAATGACACCATCAACCACCGCACCTAACAAAAAGAAATGGCATATACAAATATATATAGTGGGAAATATAAAGAGGGTCACAGTGCATAACTGTAACTTCATTGTCTGACGTCTCTTAAGTTTCAACCTTAAATTTCAAGTCCTCTATAACTCAGTAACCTGCTTTCATGAAATGCTGCAACATCGGCTAAGATTTGCATTGAAATAATTTGATAATTTATTTCTCTTATTCTAGTGACGTTGAATTGTGGAGTGGCTAAAATAATAAACGCCGCACTCAATTAAACGCCACAGCTAATGATAAATAATTATAGTTGGCTGCAATTGAAGAATACGAGAAAATGTGTGAATTTTCATAAACTAACATCGCGTTTGCGTAATAAACGCCACACCACGAACTAACTGAACAGGTTAAATAATCTCCCATTTTGAATTCTGACTTTAATGTTATGCCTTGCTTTTTTATGCATATACTGTAGTTAGTAAAAAATAGTGTAAACGGTCATCACTCTTGACAATTAACAAACCATGCACAAACAATATTCAAGGTGATCGAGGCTTTCCTTTGAAATCTAGCTTAGCATGTTCATGTTTGATGAAATTTGTATTGTAAAATCGGTTATTTTGCCTTAACTTTTCACATACCTGAAGAAGAGATTAGGAATTTATAACATTTCCCCCCCAAAATTGCAGTTGACATAATAAATATGCAATTGCAAATTTTGTTATCTAAGTAGTAAGGGTGGCTATACACCAACGTAATATCGTCAATTTTGTTTACTACACGTACATATTAAGTGTCTTAAGTAATGAATGTATTCTCCCTAATTTTAAAACGATTAATAGAAACTGCCTGACCTTTGTGACAATTTCCTAATTTCTTGACTTTCCAAGCCTCTGGCCATCCTGTCGAAGGTCATTGCAAATTTCAGTAACGAATAAACAATGTTCATTTTCGGCCATCAACAAATAATTCTATGTACGGGAGGCTTTACTACCTAATGACAATTTGAGGCTATATAACCAGGCTCATGCACTATTCGCGTTTTAAAATTCCTTCAAACTTACTTTTTGGGGCAACTATAGGATCCTGATTGACTTGACTGTCCATTACTGTTGTATTATTATTAGATGCGATTGCTGTTCGTGCGGTAGGCAAAGGTGGACCTTGCTGGACAGTATCAGAGACTGTTTGGGACACATCGACTCGCTGCATGGAAGTTGTTCTTGGTGGAAGATTCCTCGTAGGAATCGGTGGCGGGTTATTAGCAGCATTTTCCAAAAGCTGTATGTCTGCTGGGTTCTTCTCCTCGGCTTCAACCTGTCTGTTGAGGCCCTTTCGGCCAAGCATGTCTGCGGCGATTCTTCATCCAGAGTATGCAGGAGCCTGGTGTAAGGTGCTCTGGTGCACCATGCAGATTAGCTTGGTTCAGTAGGTATGTCACTGTGTTTTATATGCGAGGGTCATGTGATTGCCAGTGGTTATGGGAGCTAGTCCAAATCAATTCGCTCGGGGAACTGGCTTCCCAAATGCCCCCGCAGGAGCTGCAGTGATTTAAATTGGACGGTGGCCAACTTCGATGCAATATGCACATCCCACTTCTCGAATAGCTACACTCGCAATCGGACGCTCATCTGTCGTTATTTTTGCACGGCATTTGTCACACAGTTTGCAACCTAGTACGTAAATTCATACGGAATAGCCGTTTTCCACGAAGCCCCATCAAAAGTCAGATTATGTCAGTGCATAATGCCGACACACAATACCAATCTCGTATGACCAAAAACCATTTCGCTGTTTTTGCGATATGCATGCATTTGAAATGTAGCTTTCATCATTAATCAAGGTTCCCACACTTATCGACATAGAAGGATTATAATTAGCCGTATGAAAGTGATGTCCATTACTGCATGTTTTTTGTAACAGCATACCTACCACAGCCATTATATACATATACATAGGCAAGCTTTATTTAACAAATAATATGTTTTGATTGGATTGATTCAATGTAATTAATAGTAAATACCGAGTGTATTATGACGCAACAATGTTGCCTTCAAATTGTACAAAATTGAAGTTACAATTATTAGGAATATGATGGAGCACATGAGAATATTAATATGATGTGCAGATATTTCAGCGATGAATTTGAAAGTCTAGTATTAGGAACATGAATTCTACCACTAAGCTTCCAACAACATTTACCTGTCTTTGGTAGTTTTTGGATTTAGTTTTTTTCAAAAATCTCGGTAATTCGCTGTATAAGCCACAGGTCACATGAACATTTGATTGATCCAACTCACAATGAAACCCTGGATCAGTTAGCTATTCAAATTTCGGTTATACCCCTCAATTAGCAATTTTCAACTTTGCATAAAATGTGAGGTGTCGAAAAGATTTTGGGTTAACTGATCTGCCATTTCACAGCAACACAATTTCAAGTGGATTAAAACTGTCAGTTTCAGTAGTGCTATATTGCGATTTGAAAAATTTCCAAATATGCAACCGGTTTCTTACT
Source organism: Glomeris maerens (assembly GCA_023279145.1). Taxonomy (NCBI): domain Eukaryota; kingdom Metazoa; phylum Arthropoda; class Diplopoda; order Glomerida; family Glomeridae; genus Glomeris; species Glomeris maerens. The sequence continues at coordinate 2,720 of WWPM01011693.1, read as the reverse complement.
AAAATTTCTTCAATATCTACCAATGTCTTAAATAAATTTCAAGACAATTTTCATTCCATAGAGCATTATCATTTTAGTTTTATTCCATTGCTTATACATATTCATTCCCGAATAGGATTTAATATATATTTTCACTATTGTCACTTGCTCAACTGTAATTTATTCATTGCATTTTACGCAATTTCATCCAACATAAATTTAATTCTTGAACAAAAAAAAATACGAGTTAAATTAAGTGTCACACATTTTGAAGGTATATAATTTCATGTTTCCTAAACTAATAAAAAGATGTTAAAAAATCCATTGGTACTCCCCAAAAATTATTCAGAGTCGTAAGCATTGCAAAATCATATTTTGGACACTTGACTGGATTTATTTCATGTTTGATGATGAAATTTCCACTTTTTCCCATGTAGCCATCAACTTGTGGTGACTATTTGTACTGTTTGTGTGCTAGGGTTATTAGGTGCAAACTCGTGATTGCTGAAAGGATGAAGTGTCTTATTAGATGGGAAGCATTAGTGTAGCGACTTCAGCAATAATGAAATACAAGAGTCCAGAAGAGCTCAAAATGCAACTGCAATACTTGCAACTTTGAATAATTTTGTGTAAGGATTATGGGTTCTAGCCTACACAGCAAGATTTCTCTGCAAATCAAATTAGCAGCTTGCCTTTTGATTCAATCTCCAGGGCCTTTTGGGAATCCTACGAATCTAATTTCTGAGTTTGATGTCTTTTTTACACATCATGTGGCAATTAAAGATTAAACATTATTTGTATTTGGCTGCAAGCATTCGATTTTAATTTTCTATCATAATAGACTGCAGCACAATGTATTATTTTTTTCTCGGAATACTAGATTATGTAGGAACCCCTAAAATACCGGAAAAATAGTAATTCTTGAGTCTATAGAAAATCTCAGCAAATTTTCTGATAATATTTATTCTCTTACTAAACATGTTTAGATATTATTCATAACAATTTCTCAGTGTTCAGCATACATATAGTTATAGTTTCTAAGGTATTGGAAGACTAATAGAAGGCATCAATGAACATCTCTGACGACAGACGATGGCCAACTGTATTATGCCATCAGATTTTTATACAAAACATTTTCATGCTTGCATGACATTCCAATAAGTGAACAACACTGCAATTTACTTCCGTCATACATTCGTAACTGCCATGAAATTGTAATTCAGGCACACCAATTACATAAAACATTTAAACAATATGTAATCAGAACAAATACTGATATAAATTGGTCTGCTATACATTCCAGAAATTAATTGTCAGACTAATTTTTCAATTAACAATAAACAAAACTCTATAAAAAAATAACATTTGTACTATACACTATCTGCAAATAAATGAAGAGCCTTTTTCACCCACTCGTAAGTCACAAAAAGTGCTCCACAAGCGGGAAAAGTTCTTAGTAAAGTCGGTCCCAAACCTTTATATAGTGTCCTAAAACCTAAAATACAAGCAAATGGTTTCATTTCAACAGCTTTTCTACACGAACTACAAGTAATATTTCCAAAAATGAATTTGCACAATTACATTTCTAAACTAACCAATTACACACATGCTCCAAACATAATCAAATTGGTAATAAAAATCTCAAATTAATTTGTTCAGCATGAAATACTGAGAATTGGCTAGAAATAAAAGCACGGAGTCTTAATTAAGCCTACTACAACAATTATTACTATAAAATCCAAGAAGTAATTAACTTTCCACTCTGATAATAAAAATAACATACACGATTAACATAGATCCAAGCAACAAACATCACCTTCTGTCCTCAAAATGCTACTCATGACTGACAGCATTGGTTCCCTGGATCCGGCTACTTGAATTCTTGACTTAACTACATCAGCTGGGAAAATCACAGCCCACAGACAGGTGCCACCTACACCACCAGCAATTGTGGTTCTCAGCAGACCTATAATGTAATATTAAAGACAACAGTTCGCATTAAAAAAAGCACATTAAGAAATTACAGTCCAAGTAATAAAACCATCCAGCTGGACATTGCCATTTCACATTACTCTATTTACCAATTTCATCTTTGGTCTTTCCCTCTGGTGTGAGCAGATTGCGCATGAACTCGTATCCACCGAAGAAGAAGAAATACCCCGGCATTTCTCGGACAAATGTAGCCGTGAGGCCGCGGTAAAGGCCGGGAACCCCTTCCATTCGCAATATATCCCTGGTGAGGTTCCATGGTCCTCTACATTTTATGTGAGCACAGGCAATTAATTAGTTTTAGAATTTATAAGTTGAAATACTCAAAGTCCCGTTATGCGTATACAAATGTGAAACGTACATGTTTGGCCGGGCTTCTCCTATCTTTGCACACACTTCTCTCATAGCTTGAAGTCTGCATTTGACTAATTCTGTTGGGCACAGTGTGAGCGATGAGAAAAAAGCTGCCAAGAATCCAGCAGTTGCATTGTGCAGAGCTGTCAATTCTTGCACAGAATTCTTGGCCGCAGCAAATTGCACTACCTTCTGGCACATTCCATAAGCAGCAAATAATACAGAATTCTCAGCAACGTTTGCTGCAAGAGAGGGTATTGTTCCTGCGTAAAGTCCCCTACAACCAATATAATATCGGTAAATTGAATAGGCAAACATTCCATGTGTACTTGTCTTTACTTGATGCCCTCCTTCTTGAACGTTTGGCCAAAGCAATGTAAACCGTTTCTGTATAACTC
>WWPM01011688.1:0-15752 GCA_023279145.1 Glomeris maerens | reverse complement strand
ATGTGTATGTACACTATATACGTTCTCCATACAATGCAACCGAGTGAGAAAAATGCTTCACTCATGTAACCGAGATTTCAAGAGTGAATATATGATTATTTGATATGGTTTGCATTGTACTATACATATGCATTTATATACGGTTATACTTATGTGTATATAGGCTATATATTTTTGCATGGGTATATAATGTAAACAATTGAGAGAGACAGAGAGGAGATAATTGAAACGAGCGTGTAAGTGAATTAGGGAACACTGGCTGCTCCAGGGGATAAAGCAAGAGTGAGAGCATCAAATAATCATCTCATTACTCCAGCATCGCCCCTGGTCACCATCTGCTCCCCTTAATTGTAACGTGGAAAGTGAAAACGCCACTAAATCCAGAGAAAAACAACACTCGACTAATTTTCAGTGCGTCCAATTATTACAATTCGATTAATTGACGATTTGCGCGCTACGAGTGCGCCCTCTAGTGGCTCAATAACTATAGCGTACTCCCTAGCTGGGCATTGTACCAAAATTTCAGTTCCGTTATTGTGAATTTTACTCGCTTAGGATGTAGCTTATGCAATTGATGACTATATTCTAAGTTACAGAGATGTTAAATGTTAATTACGTCTCATTTTGCATAGTATAAATTATTCCAGTGATAGAAACAATTTAATGTAATTGAATACATAAATTTGCATGGGACTGTGTACAACTACAAATAGACCCAATGTTGGCTTGTCTGACATATAGACTAGTATATCCCTGCATGCAAAATCCTGAACAATTTCAGATCTGAAGCATTTTTAAAGAATCTAATGTAGAATTTTTCCTCAATAAGGCCTCCATTTTTTATGGGTGAAGTTTACTGACATATATCGCACTGTTGTTCTACTTTACCCAAGCAAATTAAACAAAAAATGTGTAAGTTTAGATCTACAGTGCACTCCATGTATACTCTAATTAGAACCTGCTTCAAATGAAGCTTATTGTGCAAATAAGGATATACGTACAATTGTAGAATGATGCTGCAGTAAAACACGTGTCTATGCTCATTGGCTGGGCTATACCTTGCGGCTATTGCATGGTATTTGAGGGATGTTGCAAGAAAACAATAGGAAATTGGTGTTGACTCGAGCAATTGCAGCCATAATTGATCAGACAGTCGCTCGATGTCAAGCAAGAAATTATCGCAAATTAAAAGCACCAATTTATTAGTATATATGTAGTAGCTAAGCCTATACTCTGTCAGTATTTCTGGATAGCTCAATTTATAAATGGAGTAATAATTAAGTGCAGTTTATAATAAATTCTGGGTTTGAGGTGCAATACATTTGAAAAACTCTTGCCTGCGGTATACTATATATACAAAAAGTCTAGAAAAGTGAAAGTTTTTTGATTCTTATCTAATTTGTTGGCATTTATAGTAGCCTAGCAAAATTGAACCTGCTTGGTATGTTGTTATCTTGGCTTTTGTTATCGAATTTGCCAAGTGTAAAAAAATTGTGGGGTGGCAAGAAACGTTTATACGATTACGTGTACGTATATTTTGTATAGACCTTTTTATACGAAACGAATAACGTGTTCAATCGCAATTTTGAAAATTGCAAGTGGCAGCTTTCGCTTCATCTGACACATGTATTATAATTTCTTATGTGAGAAGACACTTTAATATTGGCATTAATGCACTATGTACAGGTCTACCTGTATAGGATCCATAGCCGTTGTTTTATATCGATTAATCCTTGGGGATTTCTAAATTCATTAATCCACGCAGGAAGGGGATAAAAAATAAGGATCCTTATGTGTACTGTGGGGTGGTATGGCAATAACATTAAAAAAAAACCTTTCTCGATTAAGAACTTTCAATTTAAGGCAATTCCATCACCCCATGCAAATTAAGATAGATTTTTAGAGGCTTTTTATTTTTGACAGCTAACCTACGCAAAAATCTATATCTTTTACGCTAATTCACCCTTCATGCAAGATTTTTTTCACGAAAACAAAAATGCAATAACTCAAGATTTGTGTTATCAATTTAGACATATATTTTTGAATTTTTTAAATTGTCGAATGAGCTAAATTATAACCGGATAAATAAAATTCATTACGATGAAAGGTGATTTCTAATTTCGATGTACCCCTAATTTCCACTAACACGTGATTCACAATTATGAAACTATGTAGTTATTTTTTTACATTTTATAGTATACTATTGTATTATTATTTTTCATATGTAAAACAGTGTTTCATGAAACAATATTTTTCGATACATCTGTTCCTAACCTAATCCTGCTGTCGTGATTTGTGTTTTCTGAATGGCCCTATTAAAAAAGCAGGCATTAGCTCGGTAAGAAAAGGGTTGAAACGTGGCTTCTTTTCTAGGGGTCGTCCAATTATTATGTTAACCAAATGGGGGAGCAGGTTTGAAGAAATTTGACAATTGTTGACATAGGAGAGTTCAAAATAAATGACGAAAACAATTTTATTTTTGCAACAAATTTAATAAATGAAAAAAAGGAAATTAGTCCGTGGACAATAGCCCTGTTTTTAAGTCGCCCTGTATCATGTATGCAAGGATGTATGAGACACTATTTAAGGTAGATATAAATTATTATTTTTTTTAGATGTTGGTATTTAAAAAAAAAATATTGTTACTGTGCTGCTGTGAAAACGTTTAAAAATTTGTGTATGTACCTACAGTACCTAAGTAATTGTGATAATCTGGGACTGATTTGAAATCTCACAAATATAGTAAATGTCCAAAATTATTAAATATTGTTAAATTATTTTTCTATTTATTAATAAAAACTAAAACGTATTTATTATTAAAATTTAAAATAGTTTTTTAATGACATATTTTCCTTTTTTTTAGATCAAGTTTGGACAAACCATTAAGTTAAATGTGACTTCCCCAAAAATGGTAGAAGCTGTAATATAAATTCTCTGTTTGTTCATGAATTCAAAGTCTTTTAAATCTGTTAAAACAAGTAAAGAAATAGGCCTATGTATTAAAATTTATTTGTAGACGTTTTAAATCTCTACAATTTTATTTTAAACATAAAAACCAGTCCTATAAAATATTATTAGTTCTTAGAAGGTGCGGGTGGGATACAAATTGTTTGACAATTTTATTAGAGGGTCACTGAGTTTGACAAGGGGGAAAGAGGGGGCAAAAATTGCCTACAAATTGTTGACATAATGAATGGACGTCCCCGTAACGTAGATGTCTGCGTGCAGCGCATTGAGCCGAGACATGCGATGTGTCATGATCAGCACCAGTTCATTCATTGTTGGCAATAGTACATTGATACTCTTGTAAAAAAATGTCATTGGTAGAGAAAGACCGAGAACTATATGGATGTACTAAAGATCCTAACTTGTAACCATTTGTTTTAGCGGCAAGATTTTGGTTGTCTGAACCAGCGGGCGGTATATCGATATTTATCGATATATCCATGACAGCCGCCTCTTAACCCGTTAATAACATTACAAGAATTTTACACTTCTCATATTTTATCAAATCTAACCATTCTTGACAAAATATTACTCAATAATTTACGTAAAATAGCACCATACGGCACTGAAAATGGTATTTCGCGTAAAATCGCGATATCGATTTAAAATCTGTTATCGATATCACTGCCGACCACTGCCTGATCGACCGTGTTTCTTTTCCTATTTCCTTGTATTCAAATAGCTGTTGTTTCCAAATGTCGTCTTGTTCTTGCCAGTAATCATTCCTGACTATTTTTAGTGAAACCAAACAATTTATTCGGATAAATGTATTGATTAGCAGTTGGGTTTGTAGAAATCATGTCACACTGGATCGCGAATAGATCCGCACGCTTTCCCCAGATATCTGTGAATCTTGCTTGCATCATAGATTCAAAATGGCTGTGTATCCGCAGTTACTATGCGTTTTAGGACTGGTTTCAACGTTTTTCGTCGGAATTCTGAGTGAAGCCCCTGCTGCAAATGCATTGGAACCAATCGCCAAATCGGTTGTGACTTCAAGTTGTAGCTTATCGAAGAATTTAAACAACGAGTTTCTGAATATTGGAGATGTGAGGCCGTGTAGTACTGTTGATAGAAAAAGCGAAATCTCGCTCATGTGCGATGCTGTTCGTAATCTGACAAACCTTCTTTGTCGTTTGACGACAAATGATAAAGACATTAGTTTGGAAATTTCGAAAGAAACCGAAGCTGTACCTGTTATTTGTGCAAAATTTGTGAACATCCCTAGCTCAAACTCGAACATAACGGAGATTATAACCAAAAGCAAACTTTCAGATCAAGAGAAATGTAAAGCACTATGTGGCAAAAGCATTGTGTTGTGCGTTTTTACCAACAAAATAATAGAAGGTGAGATACTAGGTATTCTCCAAAGTAATTCAGTTAATTAGAATTGCATGTTGTCATGTGCGAGCTATTTTGAAAACTAATTGCATGTATGAAACATTTGAGGGGTTTTATTGAGACATTTGGTTTGTCCGTTAGCTAAAGTAACAATTAATGTTGAGAAATTAATGGTGTATTGTGTAGCACAAACATCACATTGTCTGATTTGTTAATTTTCAGATATTCTCTCTGCGCCTGCTACTACTCCTACAACTACTCCTACAACTACTACTACTACGAAAACGAAATCATCCAATCCTGATACAAGTAAAGCAAAAGATGTATCACAAAGTACTGTATCGTCTACTACAACTGAAATGGTCAAAGATTCAAAGAAAGATAATGAAGCACCAAAAAAAGAACCAACAGATCCTGAAATGCAGAATGATTCTAAAATTCCTGGGAAAGATGAGATTTCCAAGAGTCCTGAAACAAAAGTTCAACCCAATAAAGATAAAACAAACGAAAATTCTTTAATAAATCCAGAATCAGGTAATATTGTAACAAATAAAGAGTCCAAATATCCTGTGACAAGTAATAAATCCAAGAGTATAGAAACAGAAGATGAACACAATAAAGGTGAAGCAGATAAAGTAATAGCAAAAAATAAAGCTGCAGCAAATGATGAATTGAAAACTTCTAAAACTGATGGGAAAAAGGCCGACGACTCTGATGCAATAGCACAACCCAATAAAGGTGAAGGAAATGTAGATGAAGACCTACCTGAGGAAGATCCCGGTGAGGATTTGGTCATCGGTTCTGAAAACACTGATGACAAAGACAATGAAAAGGATGGGAACACTTACGATGATGATACTGGGGTGTACAATGATGAGAAGGGGAATAAAGAAGGACCGCAACGTCCATCAATAGGGAATAAAAAAGCAAATGCAGAAGAAGGAAATGAAGACGTGTTGGTGTCACCAGATGAAGATTTAAATGGTGGTGAGAGTTGCCAGTATTATTGGTAATTTGCGGGCTCAAAATACACAAAATGTCATAGTACATAGAGCTTGACAAGTCCATGTGCAAATAGAAAAGTTGCTTTTGAAATCTCTAATACAAAGTTATCCACTCGATAATTTGCCTTTCTTTCGATGAAATTTATACTATATTTCTGAAATGTTTCCTGCAAAGGAATGAAGTGCGAAATTTAATAGTTCACAAAGTCGTGCGTAAAACGCATTTAAAGTTGGCAAATTATCTTGGCAATCATTTTTCATGTTTATTTGTAAAAAGAAGTTGCTCTTCATGTATTTTGTGCTTCTGTTTTTAGAGAATTCCCTAATAATTTAGTTTAAATGTTTTCACTTTTACGTTGTGCAAAACAGACGTAATAGTATTTGATAAAGTTTTATGGGCAAGAAACTAAAAAGTTTTTACGTACTTATCTATTTTGTGTGCAAATATTTATGTCACCCAAATCTGGTGGACTGAACCAACAAGGTGTTGACCGTACAGTGTGATAATAACGCGGTTTGTTGGAAGTGTATTTACTTTTGAGTGACATTTTCAGTTTTAGAAACGGTATCTACGATTTCTTAGAAATAATACGGTGTACATTTTTTTGAAGGTTCACTTTCACTGGTAAATTTAAAAAAAAAAATCAATGTTTCCCATAGTAAATTTGAATTTCAGTGATTGTCATTATTATTTACCATTGAGCTTGTCTTCATCAATGTGGAGAAAGTGTCATTCATTGTTGACTTGCATGTAGAAATTTTGCTAGTTTCAGAAAATATTCTTAGGCAACATGTTATTTGAAAAATGCTGCCAACTTAATTGCATTTTAAATTCCAATATTTAATACCTAAATTTAATGCAAATCTGTGCATTAAGCAGCAGTTTAAATGAATCTTTCCTTTCATGCAAACAAACAATATTTTATATCTTAATAAGTTATCAACGTGTTTGTGTTGTTTTAATGTAGATATGTAATGTTTATATTTTCAGAAATTCACTCGAGTAATGGTGTTGGTGTTGCACCTGGCACTTACGGCGTGGATCCTGATGATGGAGATAGTCACTTCTTTATCTATTTCTTAACTGTGGTTGGACTCAGTGCTCTACTGTACATTGTGTTTCACAACAAGAAAAAGGTATATTTTAGCAATATTTTTACAGTTTGCTCTCAGGAGTCAGTCGTAAATTACATAATGCAACTTAACTTTGCGAGTCGCATGCAAATTGAACGGGAAGTCGTATTGTTTTTAGCTGATAAGTGCTGCTGTGTTTACAGTATAATTTAATTTCCAATGCATAGAATGGCAATAGGGATGAAGAAAAAATTTGGGCATGTTGCATTCAGCAATTTACAAATTAAGGCTGATGTTGTTGTTAGTCTGTATTTTCCTGTAATTTCAGATCTTGGCGTTGATCCTTGAAGGCCGAAATAATCGTGGCAGAAGACCAAATTCATCTCTGTATCGGAAGCTCGATAACAATTTAGATGAAGTCATTTCCAGTTCGACGAAAAAGGTCAACACAGGAAACATCATATACTAAATATGGCAGTAATACAATTCATTGTCATTGCGTGTTGGCGCGTCGAGTGCGGTGCGAGCCACGGTTCTGTTGAGGCTACCGTGCTTTCCGTCCTGGGGAAAAACAAGCCGTGGTTCATATAATTTTGTCTTTCTTCAATAATATATATTCAGATATAGTAGTACTATAAATACATTATTTTGTTTCTTATTTAACTGCACTGTTTTTTTCGTAGTAATTATAATTTTATTGCATTTTCCTTCAATTGAAGTAATTACGCGTTATGTTCAAATCTAGGTGGTTGTCTTTGTGACATACATAATTGCAATTTACGCTTTATTTTCTATTTTCAGTTTTCTTGAGTAAATTATTTCTTTGTGCCATAGTGTAGCTATTGGTTTGTATTTTTCAAGAAAAATATTTAAGAATGGTCCAATGATTAGACGCATATCAAGGCTAAATTGCAATGTGGTGTTTTATGTTCCAAAGTTTATTTTGAAATGCTGTTGCGGTAATAAATGAAAGATGTGTTATCGTTGTGCAATGGGAGATTATCAGTTTAGGAATTGTGAGTTGTCTGAGAAACGTATTTTCAAAAGGCTCCTAAGCAACCTTTTTCTATATGAGTTTGTACAAGTCTGTAAATTATGGCGTATTTATGAGACATTGTACATTCTACCAAAAAAAACTATTTTGTAATTTGTGTCATGAAAGTGGAATCTTTAAAACGTTTGGGGATATTTGTTGTGAAATTAAATTCTTATCGTCATTTATGATTGCATTTCTCAACCAGATTTTGTTTCGGTTTTCTAATATACTGTTTTTCGTGAAATACTATTTTTTTGGTTCTAAGCTTCAATAAATTTTTTGAGTAATTTTTCCCATCTGAATTGAATAAAAACTAAGTGATTCTGCAAAAAAATGGATCAATAGGATGCAATTTTTCTGCCCTAGTTACCTGCTGTTACTTATTATTCTGTATTTCTCCTATGTATAATTTTGTATTCAATATTTTTGCTGGTTTCCTACTTATTCCAATTTCTACAGCATTTTTAATAGCAGTTTACGGTATTATGTTTAGGGCGGAGGTTTTTTTATTGGGTATATTTTCGATGCTCAATTATTCTGTCATTGAATTGCTGTAATTTATAACATTTTAGCCTATTTAATATTAAAAAAAACCACGAAGGTAAGACGGCATCGATCAATCGCCAGAGGCGAAAAGTCCCGTTGCGGATCCCTTTTTCATGCGGATCCCTGGACAGATGCAATTTCGCTTTGTGACATACATAGTTCCTTAATAAAAATAACCTAAGCTAATTCCCATCCAAATTCCTCTGGAACGATAATAATTTAGTATGGATGGTAGATAATAATTTATTCTTTCGTCTGTTTTGGCGATGTGTGAATTTCATTTGCGGATCAAATTTGTTGCGAGGCGTGGCTTGAAAGTGACGTCATGAAATTGACTTGGCACGTCGATTTCGGGGCGGGGAATCACTGCAGTCACGGTCTGATTGGTTATGCAGACGACTGCCGTTTTATTGTCTCCATTTTTCAAGTTTCAACCGGCCTGTGTAGTGTTCTTTTCGCAGTGGATCAAATATACAAGCAGCTATCAAGTTTCTACATAACTTACGCTCTGAATACAACTCTCACGCACTGGAGACTTCTTTAATCACAGTAAGTTTAATTTTTACTTTCATTTTGTTGCGTAAAATTTTCCCAAAATATATCGAATAAGTTTGAAATTGATGAATGGGCGGCCTGTTTTTGAATTCAGGTGTCATGTGGCTTCGTTTGAATTTATTTTGGTGTGTGTATTCCTCACTGGGTGTGACTTTTGATGTTTCTGTTACATTTGTTCAGGGCCACGTTTATCTATTTTTAAGCCGTGCTTCAACTCATGAATTAGATTTGACGAATGAAAGGCTTATTTTTAGTATTCGAAATTGACACACAGCATAGTATCAATGCATCGCTTGCGTCAATGATTTTATATTCCAGTGAAATGTGCGTGATAAAGTTGTACATTGTGTTGAAATGTACAATGTTAATGGCACATATCAGCAGTTTTTATTTTCAAGTAGAATTATATGGATTGGATTACAGCAACATTTGAAAACAAGGATATGAAACACCTGGGGTATAGTATACTTTATGTTGACGTCACACGTACACAAGTGTCGTCATCCGATACCTAGAGTGAAATATCCCTGAAAATTTGGGTCGTATAGTAACCGAGTTGAGAAGGAAATTCTATATTTGTGAACTTTTTTTCCACAAAATTCCCACAAGGAAATTCTATGTATGATTTCAGAAGTTATTTAAATGCACTGCGAATATTTCCAAGTTTATTGATTGAGAAGTACAAGGTTTTTAAGGGCAAGTGAAAAGTCAAAGTTCAATTTATCCAATTTTGCTTATTATTATGTCCCAATATCAGTAGATGTTAGGGAGGCAAAAATACAGTTAATGACCAAATTAATGAAGGAAATTTGTCGTTGCAGATATTTAAATATATATACCTATTTTGTTCGCTTTGAGAATTTGTTTCAAAAACTATTATTGATGCGCTGGTTTTGTTCATCTCAACCTTGTGTCCAATAATCATCGTGCTTGAAAAAAAAACCCTATATGCTGTATTTTGTTCTGTATTAGCTATTGGAAATGTTCATGACATATTTTCAAATAACATATGAAACTGTAGGAATTTCAGTTGCTGAGAAAATCACGTATTGAACAATGTTTCATTATGGTTACAAAACTTATCAATTTAAAAAATGATCAGAGAATGAGGACATTACACTTTTTCAAGTGGATTATGTCGACTGAGACAATATCTATAGACCTACACAATTTCGTAAGACGTTTTTTGATTAATTTTGAAAATGAATAAGTTGAAAAGTTTTTGGGTTCCAATTTTTCTTTACACGTATTACCATTGTGAAATTTTATTAGCTTGCAAGTTCATTTTTCCATGTTGGTTGTGGGCTTTTAAAATGGCCAATTGCCAGAACTGTTACTCAGAAAAGAGTTTTTAAGGTGTATATGTATGTACATATAGCACGGTCACAAATTAGTACACCTATTTATACAATTGTGATCAAGAAAATTTGGAAATTACAATTGCTATATGTTTAAGATTTTTTTTTAGAAGTTTCTGGTTACCAATTTTCTATTTATATAAAAAGCTAACTTTGCTGATTGTGCAAAATAGCAACGCCCACGTGTTAAAATTTGTGTATTCACAGCATGAGTCATGATTGCGAAATACTATTATTGTTTAATTGAATTTCTTCCGATTTCTCCGGCAGTTGCCAGTAAATTCTTCATGTTCCGAAATAACATTGATGCAACAACAATTGGTATTATGGGTCTTTCAAAACAAAAATTAATTGCGTAATTAATTAAGTCATTTGGTGGCTTCAATGAAATACAAGTCTTAAATCTTAAGCAATTATTGTTGGAATTAAATAATGATGCATTTCAAATTCTTATTTATTAAAAAACCTATATTTTAAATTGGATAAACTTAGCTGAAGTTTTCCCTTTTTTTAAATTTGAAGTAATATGCAGTTGAAATAAATTAATAGGGCTAATAAGATGTATACTTAAATCTTAATACAGTATATACATATGAAAAATAGCCTGGGATAGTTATTCATTTCATAAATCGGAAAATAACTTTACATTGTAGACATGCAATGGAAAATTTATCTTGTCTCTTTTGACATCCATGTTTTTTTAAATCTTAGATAAGTGGTCACCCTTTCTTTCTTTCTTGCATTAAATATTAACCAATCATCTCTTTTGTTTATAATGGAACCATATGGGTGAATGTTAATTTGCTTTATGGTTGGGGACGTCACAAAAGCAAATATCATTTGTCATAAAAGTTTACATGTTCCTTGCATATGGCGATGACATGCGCTTCATTTTATTATGTCATGGCAAAGGTTGGAAAAATTAATAGGATTTTCTTTTTCTTTGCCCTTCATCTGACTGATGGGTGTGTTTTGTAAAGTCAGTGTGATTATATTTTATACTATATGGTATTATTTAGTATGTGCATCCGCAATGGCAAACCGCCAAACTCTAATATAGGCCTACCTTGCAACTAATAGCGACATATACACATGAAAAGAAAAATTTTGCAAACGCAAAGGGTTTTTGTTAAAACCATACCCTGCAGTCACACACATACACATACACACACACAATGTCATTTCCAGTTCCTGTATAGAGTAGTACATGCGTGCACATTTGTTTTGCTTGGAAAATGAGAATCCTGACAAAAGATGATGCGTATAAAGGGTTTCAAAAGGATAATGTTACCAAGTAATCCCTATACTTGAGACAATTCATATTTTGTGATGACCTCATTGTATTGTCTTTGCTAACAAACTGCTGTTTTTAGTTAGCTATTCAAATTTAGAAACCCAGTGCAACACATTATGTAAGTATCGAGACTATAAATTCCAGAATGTATAGGATAATTTGAAAATAGAAAATGTTGTTGAGCGAAATTAGGTACATTTGGCAGCGATTCAAAAATATGTTTTTGACAAATTTAGTTTGGTGAAAGTTATTATTGGCCTAACAACTCAAGGTACGTTTGATTCATTATTCATTTGAGAATGTATTTTGGTTGGAATTTGAAAACTTTCAAATGTGCCAATTAACGCTATTTGTGATGGCATCACTGAATAAATCTAGGCAACTATACTTTGATTATTCCTTTATGATTGTTTTGATGTAAGGATTCCAATTTAAATTATACGTATTGGTTGGACATATAGAAACACTTTTTTGCTTATTGTTTCCAACATTTGTCGATTGAATTCCTGCAATAAAAACATTATATACCGTGGAAACTGAAGAAAAAAACACGATACAGTTTTGAGTTGTTGTGCGTGGGAAATTTAATTCACATGCTCTCTTTATTGCAACTTTCTGTTTCTGTTTTTCGCTACATTTTTGCCATTTGAAACTTGTTGCATGGAGTTTGTGTGGGAAAAGTAAATCGTTGTTGGCTGCTTTATTTAATGAGTGCATTGCACTGGCGACTTCCCCTGTATAGAGTTTACATGATCGCATCTTCTCTGGCATCTCCATGTCCTGTCCTGCTGACTGGCTACTCTTGCCACTTGACCACTGATCAAACTCCTTGTCAACACTTTGTCACTTTCCATTTCCTTTTCCAAATTCCATGTGGATTTCACGATTGCGACATGCACTTCTACAGAAGCTAAAACGAGAAGCGTACAAAATTCAAAGATGCTACAATTGTCATTTCGATAAATTCTGTAATTCATTATTTAACAAAACATAGTCAATTTTGTATGGCGTTGAGTAAAAATTACATGCCAGAATTTCCCAACTTGTCGCTGTGAAGTTAAAATATCGGTTTCATAAAAACAGTGATGTGCTTTTTGTTGCGAGAGATCAGTTTGTAAATAAATTTCCTATTGTTTGAGTATTTATCAAATACCTACTTCATAACACTTTCTGCAGTGTTAATTTGGTCAAGGAAATGTCAGTTTGTCTTTATGGAAAACCAGCTTTTTCTATGATACGGTTGTGCAACATTTTCTATGCACAATAATGTATAAGAACACGGTTTGACAGCTCCATTGGTCCATTTGTTACTTTTTTTTGCTCAAGTTTGGTGAGGAAGTATCTTCTTGAGGTTTGTGCTGCCATCCTGTATACAGATCGTTGATAAAATATAATTTTACATTTGTTTGAAGTTCTGTTATCAAATCTGTTATGGAAATCATCAAGAATTTTTTGCTTCTTCCGGCATCTTGTCGATGGCAAATGCGGATCATGTTCACTTTATGGCAACAATTTCCGTGATACTTCCTTATAATTAAACACTATTATGTTCAGAAAAATCTGCTCGGAAAAAGTCGGGCTTTCTTCTGTGTATTTTGTAGATGAGCATAGTTTTCACTTCTTGCAAGCCTCTGCATTCGTAATTCATATTTATTTAATTTTGCGAACAGTATTATGTTGTCATCTGATCTAATTAACGTAAAATGTTGAATAAAATGGTGTTATACTTAACATGTTATGTATAATGTACATTATCTTGGTTTGTACCGCATAAATTTGAAACCGTTTAACTTTTGCTATGAAACATTTGAAGTATGTGGAGTAAATTAGTATTTTGTTTTTTAAGCATTGGAGTTTGGTTGGCATTCATTTTGCTCAGGCCAGTGTTAATACGAGAAAGATGTGTATAAACTTTGGGTAATTAAGCGTTTTCAGGCTTGCAATAATCTCGCTGCTGTGAAGTCGTGTAGGTTTTGAGTTATTATTTGTAAATGGTCAACGGCCAGATTGTAAATAAATAGCCAAAGAGGCGCCAATCTTGGTGTCGGCCATCACATGGCTGGCGACTACAAACGCCCTTTGGTTTCGCTCGCAAATTGTTTGGAAAAATGACATTTCTTTCTCTTTCTACTTACTGATGTTGAGTCGCAAATAATTAGGTAATTGAAATGTGATTTGTCTGCGCGCAGTGACAGCAGTTGCTTCCCGGCTTGTGGTTTTCTTGGACGAGTTACGCTAAGGCAAGGATCTGGATCGGGAAAATGCTGCAGCAGATCTTGCAAGACATGTACGTTGATCCGGAGCTGCTGTCTCAGCTGAAAGACGAACAGCGAAGGACTCTGTTTTCCAAGATGCGAGAGGAGCAAGTACGCCGCTACAACACTTGGCAACTGGCCGAGAGCAAAAAGTTCCTCAAGCCTAGACTTCCTCCAAAACCAGGTTAAATATATCAATCATTTGTTTAATGTATATATATATATATATATATAAAATATATGTACTAATAAAGAGTATTTTCATTAATTACTAGGCAAGAAAAGGGTACGGTTTGTGTTGGGAGATGATGGTGAGCCGATCGCTACAGTTGTAGGAGATGCCGATGAAGAGTTGTCCTATTCATCCGAAGATGAACCAGCCATGGGCCTTGAAAATCGCTTTTTAGAAATTCTCAGGTAACTATTATCATTGTTGTTATATACTGAACATAAGTGAGTTTTTATACCGTAGTAGTAGGCACGGCCTTTGCAATGCTGGTGGATGCAAATTTTCCCAAACAATTGAACGAATGAGCAATTTCATCGATTGTTTTGGTTTTATGAACTACAAACTAGCAGTACAAAAAGTTACTGTCGATTTGTCATGGAATTTATTGAGCATTTATGAATGGCATCTTTAAAGGATCTTGTAAATTAATGATTAAAAATATCAGTGAATTGTATATGCAATATTTAGTGTAATGATTAACAACAAGCTTAATTTACATTCTCTATTGTCCCACAATTAAATATATATTGACTTATTAAATCTATTCACATTTTATCGAATTTTTCGATTTATACAAATGAGCTAAATTGTAGGTTGGACGCACAATATTTTTAGTGAGATTTTCTCTTGTTACGAACATAACGGCGATTTCAACGCTTTTCTTATGTTAGTAGATGGGGTAAAAGTGAAAAGTGGTTGTGAATAGGAATGGAGGTCATCTAGTTACATAGAAATCAGTTCTGTATTGAATGAGACAGTGGCCTCTTTACTATGTTCAATATGATGAATTGCTATGCAGTTGATGTCTCGTAGTACTGGGCCGGTTTATTTTAACACGCACTTTTGATATTATAGTAGGTTTTTGGAGCAGACACCGAGCGAAAGTGCAAATTGCAAGCTTACTTTTATTTAAGAAAGGGTTTATTAATAATTGTTGTAGGGAAAGTTCGGGCCCCAATGTTGACAAACGTGCCAAGATTGCGGAAGATGACGAAGGAGATGAAGAGGTGCGCGTTACTTTGTTGCAGTCTGAGATGTTCATCAGAGACATGGAACAGAGAGAGGAAAAAGAAAAAAAGGACTGGCTAGCCAAGAAACAGCAACAACTTAAAGTATGTTTATCATAATGATGACCAACACGACACTTCAAAATGTCATTGTTGTACGGGAATGTTTTTTATTCGAGAGGCGAGGCAGGACACGCTGCAAAAGTTAACGGACGGCTTGTCGCGAACTTCATTACATTCGGAGGATTCTATCAAATCCGCAAAGGAAACAATCGGTGACACGGCTGCAAATAACGATAACATCCAAACAGGTTTAGTGAGCTTTTTATTTCTTCTCCGAATATAATGCACATCTTCAGGAGAATCGTGGCAATTTGTATTCCTGGTAAAGATCTCGGGGAATATCCCAAAATATTTCCAAAACCTGGATTTTCCAGGTAAATAGAAGATTTACACACTGTCAGCGTGTTTTAAATTATTAGCTTAAGTAATTCATATTAGAATTTGTTGAGAAAACTGTAAGGTTATGGGAAATTGTATTTAAGATGTGATAAAAGCCAATTAGGTATATATTACAGTACGATGCTTAAATTGTGAGGGTGATATATGAGAATTGTTATGAAAAGTGCCATTTTTTTCTCCTGTTATCTATTCACACGAAATTTGTGTTCCTTGTGTGAGGTTGCAGGCTGTACACAATTATGAGTGACTCATTCTCTCAGAGATAATGCCATTTCTCGGAAATGTTGTTGAAAGAAAATAGATTTTTGTACAGTGAAATATATTTCTAGATTTGGTTTTTCTATTTGTTGAGCTATAAAACATGCATTTATCAGAAAAGTATTTATTTTATGCATTCTCAGATGTGACCAAAGCATGGGAACAGAAAAAGATTCAGGATCTTGCACTGAAAGCTATGGATTTTCATAAGCGGCTACAAGAAAATAAAAATGAAGGTTCAGAAGTTGTGACAGGCAACAACAAATACAATTCAGCTAAGAGGCAACTATCCATTCCAGTTTCAAGGTATACCTGTTTAAATTCCTT
>WWPM01011679.1:0-15383 GCA_023279145.1 Glomeris maerens | reverse complement strand
AATCCTTTGCACATGAAGTAGAACTATCTAAACTCGTACTCCTATCACTTCGTGGGACATCAGTATCATTTTAGATGATCACAGCATCAAATTCTATACCGCACCTGAGCGCCCGAGTTCAACAGTAACCTCGCCACTTCCACATGCCCATCCATGGAAGCTTCCATGAGGGCGGTGTGCATCTCGTCCGTTTTGTGTTCTTGGTCTGCACCAGCTTCCAGTAGAAAGCGCACCATCTCCAAGTGCCCTTTGTAACATGCTAGTGTCAGCGCGCTTTCCTTGAATTCGTTCGAGTGGGTGTTGATGCCGGCTCCTTTTTCCAGAAGAATCTTTGCGACACCAACGTGGCCGGCGCTGGCGGCCTCCATCAAAGGGGTGTGGCCGTTTTCATTGTGATCTTCAACGTTAGCTCCTGCCTCTAGAAGAACCTTAACAACATCCTCGTGACCACCAGCACAGGCATACATCAGTGGGGTGTTGCCTGAAAAAATACACACATAATCTGCATTCAGGAAATTTCAGTGAAATCTGTGTTCTCCCACAATTCTGGTCTATAATAGAGCACCTGAAGATGACTGAGCATTTACATCGGCTCCGTGACTAATAAGCAGCTTCACGATTTCAACGTGACCTGTGCTTGCTGCTTCCATGAGAGGCGTACAATCACCTTTCATACCGCGATCCTCTACATTTGCTCTCATTGCAAGTAGAACCTATAAACATCAACAGAAAAAACAAAATCGCAATCCCTTAAAAGACGGCCTACATTGCAGTGCACGACTGCATAATTCAAAGACAATTTGCTGTAGGTGAGGTGATAAGGGCTTCCTCATTTAAAGACAGACAAGCAAAAAAGAGCAAAAGTGAAGCTTAATTAAAGAAAGAGCACTCAAAATTAATGGACCCGCGCATCAACAAGATTTTGAAATGCCATCTCCCTCCAAACTATTCTAGCGATAATTAATCAAAGCATTAAATTAATCAAGCCTTCAGATGTTTCTTTAGCATTTTTACATTGAGTTAATCATACCTGGGCAAGCTCATAATATCCAGCTTGGCAAGCAAGAGACAACAAACTTTCTCCTTCTTCCGTGGTTTCGTTTACACTCCTACCCTCATCTAAAAGTTTCTTTACAACTCCAACATGTCCGCCGCTGCATGCTTCAGCCAATGATCTAGAAAAATTGCAATTCAATGACTGATTTACAAAAAAATAGTAATTATTTACCAAGACATATCAATTCTTACAATCCAACAAGGTATAATATGGTCTTATTCAGCAAGAATAAAAATAATATACATATAAATGTCTTTTAAAAAATAGACTAATTTCACCAATTTTACAATTAATATAAACGTAACATTATCTATATTGGATAAATGCACTAAAGCAATTTTCAATCTTGATTTTAGACATATTTGATTATTTCTGGGGACTAGGCGGACATCACAAAGTAAGAATTATAAGCACTTGAACAGATTTGCATGAACCCTGAATTATTAACACTTACACTTCATTTTGTACAAGATGACTGGCTGCGTGCGCTTTCATCGCTTGAGCTTTGATGACAGAAAAAGCCGCAACACACCCAGCAGTGTAATCATCTGTCTTTGCTCCGGGAAAAGCAGCAGCTTTACCCAGAGCACAACTCACTCTCCTTAGGGCATCTGAATCTACAAAATGTTTCCCATCTGCCATTGACAGTTTCCCTACAAGCAAGCCACAAATTAATTGACACTTCTGAAAAAATTACCATTATATGCAATCACTTAAAAGCATCGAACTTCACCTGCGGCCTCCAGAAGAGCTTCTAACTTTGCTTGCGATTCTGGGTCCGCGCTCCGAAGATCCAAACTATCCGCGCCTTCGGAGGACAACAAGAACTTTGAAGTTTCGATGACGGATTCTTCATCGAGATCTCCTTGATCCATTATGAAAGAATCGACCTGGGAGAAAAATGCAGAGGGCGGGGAGAAAAATGAGAAAAAAAAAAACATTTGATTTCAGGCCGAATGAAGAATCCGTTACATTTCATAATGCACATACAATTGCAAATTAGTACGACAAAAAATATCAGTCTATTTTGTGTATTTATTTCACTCGTTAAGTGCTATGCATGGCCACGTACATGAATGTACGACCTGATTGTCGCTGCGGAGCAACCAACACGAATTGGGACCTCATGACTTGCTCCTTTTACCAGCCGAAAACACTGGTATTAGCTCGTGAATTCATCCGCAGTTGGTTTTCCTATTCACAACAGCACTAATGACTTTTGCTACGTCTACTTGCGCGCCCACCTTTATACGAAGCAAATTTCGAAGATAAATACCAAGCCACTATACTAGCACCTTGCGCTAAACCTTTCTTCCAGTGTATTTTGGCAGGAATTATAAAATATGTCAACAGCCGCGTCAAAATTTGAAATAGCATCCCACACAAAGAAATTCCCTTCTTCGAGATTCCCAACAAATAATAGTTGCATAAAAGCACTTGCAAACCTTCGTTGCGGAAAATCGTTGCTGCATCAAATTCGACATTGAAGAAAAATTCCTGCATCACATCATTTAGTATTTAACCAAACCAAACATCCCAACACTTTCACAATATAATGAAGGACGCAAACATCATTCTGAACAACACAAAACAAGGTAATATTTTGCATGAACAACAAAGCTTTTCTGCCTTTTACGTACATATTTTTGGGTTACAATGAGCAACACATATGGTCAACAATTTCAAAACAAAAGAATATGCCGGCAATATTAGATGCTATGCAACAAGATGTCATCAACACAACTAAATTATAAATTGCTTACTTGATATCAACATAAAAGAGATTCATTCATTGATTGTATTCACAGATTCGGGAATAGATTCAATTATCTCGTCCAATATTTTTCATTTTCTACCATTTCTCAGTAACTGTCTAAATTGTTAACTATAAAGGCAAATCTGAAATGTTATCATTTTCAATATCAAAACAATAGTTACCTATCAACAATGAACACAAAACATTTAAACAAACATGCGCAATTATCACAGTCGTTTTAATCTGAGTAGAAATTTTTTGCAAGATCATATATACTTTTTATAACTCGCTTAACTTCCCATTTGTGCATCATTCTAACTTGCAAATTACAACTTTCTAAAACTATTTCACGGTATGTAACTTTCACACATGCACATTGTTAGAAATTATTGCTTAAAAAATTGTGTACACGTAACGTCACATTTTCTTCTCTTCAATTTCTTTGCTGCGTTGAACGTCTCTTCATCAGCATAGATCTTCTATTCAAAATTTCTTGAGCAACAGTTTAATTACAATCCCGAAACACTTCATACTTAATTAAATTCCACACAATGTGAGCATTTTCTTTGGCAACAATGAGCAATTTGAAAAATACTTTAATTCCTGCAAACTCCGAAGCCGCCACGCGGGTTGATGATCCCATCAAACTTCCTCCTTTAATTTTTCTGCATGTAACCACCATATAAAATTCACGCATACTGCACTAAGTTACCACGTGTAAATAAGCAAGCAACACACGGGTCACATCCCGGCATAGTGAAAAGGTCACTTGCACGCGTAGTCTCCGCAACTTCTCGCATCTTATAACATCAAATTAAATCATTTTTCACCTGATGCCGTAGGCTACACTGTTAGAGAAAGACGTACAAATAAATACAATACAAAGCAACTGCACTTACTACAAAATTAAAAAGCACAATAATAAAATACCTACATGGCATGCACAAACACAAATTCACCATAACATTCAACACAGTGAATGAATATCTCCAGAGTTCATGTATTGTGTACCTCGAACTTTAAGCTTGAAAAAAATTAAAGTTTATTATTTCTGTACCCTATAAAAAAAACAGCAACATTATTATTTTCTCAATCTGGGGAAAAAAATGGCAAGTTATTTTTTTTATACAAAAACCCCTGCAGTATATCTGTGCAAATCTGGCCAATAATTCGTAAAACTAAACATGACATTATGTTACCTGGTATTCCAAATCAATATGAATACGTACTCTGCAATGTAGATTTCTGGATTTAATTATGCTGCTGAAAACAATCCTAAAAATGAAATTGCTTTGCTTCTTTTCAGTAATTTGAATACATTCTTTTTAAAAACTATATTACAACAACACAAAATTGTTATAAACAAGACAAATCACTTGTAGGTCACAAATTTTCGTATTAATAGTTGCTACAATTTAGAACTACAGCAATTTAAAAGTACCTTATGATACACAAAGTTCATTGGGCTTTTTTTGGCACATGTATGGCTACAAAAAAAGATCGTAAAAATAACTAACTATGTTTTTTCTGCTCGTACATCTTCAATACAAACCAACCTTTATTTCACAATCATGACAGATCTTACTTTTCAAATGGTAGCTTACAGAATCAAAGCTGGTTTGATATTCCCAGAAGGCGTTCTAACCATGTATACCATTCCAAACTTTCAAATTATATTTTCAGAATGAAAAGACAATTTTAAAATGATCTATTGAGCATTATCGCATATTAATCTCATCTGAAACCTTGTGTATAAAATGACATTTTTCCCCAAATTCCTAATGCATATGTAGAAATTTACAAATTGTCTGTTAATAATTAATTAATGAATGCGTACCAATAAGATAATGAATACAAGATTGAAACACGCGGTGGATATAAAATCTATCATGCCAGCTGTCAGAAACACATCCCAAACACCGAATTTGTTCAGCAGCAAAATGATCTATAAAGCACAGTAGCATGTTGCAGTGCAACTGAGTCACGTAAGATACTAAATATTGCATTGCAACACTTGTGCAGTCTATGCTTTTTTAGGCCTAAACATCGACGTGTTCGCAAATTTTCTTCAGACTGTGGCTTAGAAATTTCCGCCTCCAACCCATACAAAAAATGTCACCCTCTCACAATAACCACCTTTCGCTATTATCTGACGTAATTACACAACCCGATGGCTGCTTTTTCTCGATTTTTCACCGTTTTTAATCAAATTGGTCAACCGAGTCGTGCTGGATTTTCATTATGCGCTTTTTGTACGCAATTTCAGCCATCGACTACAAAATCCACCTTTATTCCCTCATAAATCTAGCTAAAAGCGTTAATAAAACCGAGTCCCAGGTACAACATCTGTAAACAGTACATAAAACGGCGGCAATTATGCGATATTTTCATTAAATTGAAGGGGTAACTTAAGCCTACCTCGCTGCCGCATGACGTCACGAGACATGATGCAAAATTCACGAAAATGCGCTTGTTTTTCGATAATTACCTCTGATACATCGTCCTCGTCTTCACTGTCTGAAGAATCTTTCATGCATTTGGCCAGGTCGATTGTAATACTGCGCTGCGATGATCCGAGGATTGAAGGTTTTTCAGCAGTCCAGTTATTTTTGGCCTCTTTCGCAGCATCAGAGGAACAACTGGCTGCTGATTCCTGCATCTCCCGGTTCACAATTAACTCCCTATCGTTTTATATTCAGTGCGGTCGGGCAAATGCAGCGATCGTATTAAAGCGAGAAGGCCTTCAATACTCACACTCTTATTACTATATCCAACGTTAACTCTATTTAACATCGAGCACCGCCATTACTAAAACCACAACTCCCGGATGTAAAATCCCAGAATGCAATGCTCCGCAGACAAAAAAAATACAGAAAATCCCTTTGTCAGAAGCGCTGCGGCCCTCTGCACAAACAGAGAGTGAACTATGATTGCGCAGTGCTGCCATCTAGTGGATGTTTTGAGAGCAACAAATTCATTTTATGAAATGTGCATTTGTTTACTCGCACACACAATCCCTGAAACTTTCGTCTGGCACCAAATATAAAAATAATTCACCGAATTGTATTTTTTACCTACTAACTTGAATTATCCCCCACATTCAGGGATAATTAAGCTAGGAGGTCCGCATACGCTAACGAACCTATGTGATGAAGTTTAATATTTATTAGCTTGGAAACTAAAAAATATTCCAACATTTGATACATATTTTGTCAAATAAAAAAAAAATTCTGAAATGAAAAATACAATGTCGGCTCACTTTTAAATAATGGTTTCCATTCAAATCTAAATATACAGGGCGTCTCTAAATTCATGGTCAATACTGACAGGGTATCTTCCCTGCATGAAACGCGTAATGAATGATCAATGGAAAGACGTGGGGAGCATGAATTATGGATGTCACATTTTATGTAGGTCCTAAATAAAAACCTAAGCGTTTGGGGACATAGGTTTACAGGAACTTTGTATTGTTTTCATGCAGGGAAGATACCCTGGAAGTATTGACCATGAATTTAGAGACACCCTGTATATTGGCAATTGCCAAGTACATTTCAAAAGTACTTTTTCAACAATAAATTTTTATTTAGATCTAAATACACTAGTCTAGACAATATTAAACTGTGTCAGGTGTATCATTACATGTAGCATCCAAAAAAAGTTAACTATATATAATGTCAATTAATTCTTGATGCAATTCATTCTGTTCAAAACATTAGGTACATGTTGCATCTTTCAGTGCTTGGAGAGCAAGTTTCAATATTCTCTATGAACTTGGTCTTTGCATTTAAAAATTCAAACGTTGGTGAGACAAGCCTCAATCGAAACCAATCCTCCAACTCATTTAAAAATTAAAATTTGCAACGGCATTGAAGTTTTCACATAATGTCACTGACGGATGTGCAATAGTGGACTTCTTATTACACATGCAGTGACATAATATCCGGTATATTGCACATACAGTATTTCAAGAGATACAGATTTTTGGAACACCCTGTCTGCAGTGACCAAGAAAGTGAACAATGCTTATTATAAATATGCAGGAAGCTGAATGAGGTGCTCATGTATATTTTTGAGGCTCATCTTTTATGGTACACTTTTCAAAAAAATATTTTCCCATGGTTAATTCAACACGCACAAAAAAATCTACACTACAAAATATGTCCTTTTAAAAATTCAATTCACAAACTTCGAGGTTTCCGTTGCAAGTTCATTCTATCCAGAAATAAAAATCCACCGAGAGAACAAGTTAAGATGCTTTTTAATTCTATGTTATTTGATTCAGTGCCAGCAAGGGATGACTACACTCCATATTTTAAATATTTTCCAATCCTTTGCAAAAGACCAAGACAAATGTCATTCAATCAGCATATGAAGCAGTCCCTCATCTTTTTATTTCTCTTGTCAATATTTTTGCAGCCCAAATTCAACATAAATGCCATGAACATATGCGCGTAAATATATATACCAAATTTTGCATTCAATAAGTCATTCAAAAAATTTCCGGATTTCTTATCAGCACATAAGACGTTGTCGCAACAGCTCTGTTGTTGCATTAAACTCCATACCAAAAAATCTTCACACACTGAAGAATGTAGCAATCTCTTATTGGTTATTACTGCCCGAAGGCTACCCACCAATGATGCATGATATTGGCAATTTGAAAAATTAGAAAAAAATATATGCCTAATGTCATGCAACACTTGCACAATTAAAGCCCATTGCAACCAATACAAAACTGCTACACACTTTAATGTGCTACAATTATTGCAATAACTAGAAAGTAATGAAAACTTCGGCCAATTGTCTTCAATTATTCTTCCAAATTATCATATTGGCCAGATGCACAATGTGCAAGCTTAATTATTATCAAAGTATGTCTTTATATGTACATAGCAAAAGCATCTCCAAATAAATTTCAAGTGTGGCTCATCGTGCAGAATGAGAATTCAATATTATGTGACACTACAGGGGATATATTTTAAAGAAAAGAGTGAATGGTGCAATTAAATCTTTCAACCCAACCAAAAAACAACAGAGAAAACCACTCGGGGGGGGGTTTCATTCATCATAATCTTGATCACAGTCTACGCATATATACTTACACGATTAATAAAATCAAGCGTCTAAAAATTAGTATCACCAAAAACAATTTGAAAAATGAGCAGATTACTAATGGGGAAAAAACGCAACACAAAAAATAGCATCTGTATTCCGCAAGTTTCAAAATAATCAATGCAAGATGCTGTAATTTGAACATACAACTGATAAAATTCGTGCTTTAAAAATTAGTGGAACAACATTATTAATTAAAAAAAAGGAAGGATGCTGCTTTGGTCTTGTGAAGTCATCATATGGCACGCAACATAGTTCATATCAAATTTCTGAAATACCAATTTCCGTATTTGCATAGAATACGGCACTGAAAGTGTATCCTTTATAAATAAACAGGGGGAAAAAACAAACCAAAGAAAGCCATTGTGCCAAGCACTGTATGTGGAACTTAATCAACTACGCTGTCAAGTTTGCAGCACATTTCTTATCTGCCAGGGTGCTATAGTTGTATGATTTTGGTGTATGTATGTATGGATGCTGTGTGGAGGACCAGTATTCTTTATATGTACATAAACGGAAGCGTCAAGATTATGTGAAATCTCAGCTACATGACTTCCACTGCTGGTATTTGTTTTGCCAGTGGCAGCCTTGAGCACTTGCTTGAAGGTATGGCAGGCACCGCTTCATATGTCCATCTCGAACTGCGGATCATCGGAGTGTGCCGCATCAACTGCAAAAAAATAAGTGCTATGTCAGCATTTTCGCAAAATACATACGTACAATGTATTGATTGACAATTTCGGAAGATACATTTGCTGAATGCACAATTTCATTGTTGGCATTTCACATAGAAGTGTGCCAAAAATATACGATTTCTTGTTTTCATTAAATAACATTTAAATACAATGGAACCTCAATTTACGAGCAACAATTTACGTATAATTTGTTGTGGGTTGCGCGCGATGTCTCGGTCTGCGAGCAAATATTTTTCTTGAACAAGAGTGCAAAAAATAGATCAAAATTTCGAGAAAGCGTGAGGAATTGATGTGTTGCTGTAAAGGAAGGGGGAACAAATGCTAGCAGATGTTGAACTTCTTATCTATAGGAACAATTGACAAGGGGCTAAAGGGATTGTTGGTCTTCACTACTTAGCTTATTTGGCATCCCCGTGACCGGTCTGTGACTCCATGTTAAAAGTGTAGGAAAATAGGAAGACGTAAACTGTAATAATTTCTTAAATTTCCAACGAGTTATAGCTTTATTTTTCTTCAGTTTAATTTTCAGGGTACCTTAGAAAAGCTTGTCAGTTCACCTTTCACTGCATGTATTCGTTGTTATTTACAGTACATACTTACATATTTCTGATGTTAGCTGAAATAATATGCAGAATAATCACACATCTGGTGGATCTCCTTTATTAAACTCGTAAACCGAGGTTCCACTGTATTGTACTTTGAAACCATTTTCCAAGAAAGCATCTCCACTTTATCATAACATTAATCAAAAAATAAATCCCAATGCGGCTTTTGTATCAATTCCCAGTAACGCTTCCGTGACACAAATCTGGCGATCCATTTCCCCTTTCACTTCAAAATGTCAATAAATGATCTTCTGTTACTTGCTCAATTTTCCTATGCCTTAAAAATAAATTTACAACAACTTTGCTGCCTTTGGACGCAGTACTATAAGTGGGAGTATTATTCTACCTTGCAGGGAATGTAATGGTTCTGTAAATTATTTGACAATATGATCGCATAACTGTAATAATAGAAACAATTCTCAGTGCTTATATCACTGCCATGCTATTTAGCATTATGCAAACGGAAATACCAATTGTATTAGTATACAAATAAAAAAAGCAAAGTTATCAGAAATTCTTTTGTATTTGAGGCGAGACAACGTAGGAGACCCGAACATCTGTGGCACAAAAAAGACAACAGTCTAAAAGTATTGTCACAAATGTATGACATGTTTTATGGACAATGACTAGGAGATACCATTGTAGCTATCAGATTGACAATAGCATGTATCACCAAAGAAAAAATATTGAACCAAATTGCTGCAATTCGAAAATGCACAGGTGCATAGATCATAATATTAGTCACAACATGGCGCGTCTATGTGAATCACATACCTTGCTTTTGCTCTGGCTTCTTCTGCTCTTTCAAAACATCTCCATTTTCTTTGGGATGGTTTGGGACAGCAGGACTTGTAACTCCAGGGATATTTGGGAGATTCTTTGGAGGGGTCCTTGCAATGGGCGAATTACGCATTTGCAGCAGAAAGCCACGATCGTATATTATACGTGTGCCTGAAAGTGTGCAAATTAGATAGAAAATATTACTGCAAAAAATCATTGAGCTCTCATTCATCTCATGTTGCATAATAGCGAATGCAATTATAACAGTTAGTTTTGCACCGAAATAAAAGACAATACCATAACAAAATAGGTTCAGCAGATAACTGCATGGAATGATAACAACAAAAGTGTAAACATGCACCATGAGATGTTGACAAAAACAAACTCAATGCCAATGTAGTTACTATGTTGTATCATTGTATTATACCTGGCAAGTAACCTTGAATTGATAACTAACCCATTGCAAAGTGCAATTAAATTGGGAAAAACAGCTGATCAACATCTACGAATCTTGTGAAAAACATTAGATGTCCCAAATATGGCCTTCACTTTCAAATTTTAGTCAATAATTGCTGTTATCAATTTACTTAGGTGAAAGACCTGTTCACCAAAATATTTTGTTGAATTGGAACAAGAAAACATGACATAATTCCACTCAAAGTACGTTTTTGCGCAGTTACTTTTTCTAAGGTTTCTCACTAAAACACAAAATGTTATCAATTTTCCATTCAAATAATCAATAAAAATGGTGAATAACATCTAATTAATTGCATGCATAAAGTAATAATCAGGAAATTTACAACGAAAACAATAATAAATTATTTTCCGCCTTTTCTGGATTTTTGCCATGATCTGGGCAAATTAGTCATTACATATACATATTACGTAGTGTTTGCAGTATGACAGCACATTAACATTTCACATCGAAATTAAGTGTTATACTCTTAATTAATTCAACATTATTAATGAAAATATACAAATTATGGTTGAAATCTCGCATCACTCGATGCCTTTATACATATAAAGACATCTGTATTCAGGCGGATTTTCAACTATACATAGTTTGCAAAATGCAAAGAAAAAAAAAGCCAAGGTTGCGCCGCTGCCGCTACCGCAACCGCTCCCAAATCTGCATGCAAGCACGAGATTCAAAACAAGACCGTCACGTGTTCTCCTCGGAAGCCATCTTGAACTCGGGCAACTTGTAGCAGAAACTCGCCAATAAAGCTTATTGCAGTGCATGAACAAATCATTTACTCGGACGATATGCCAGTATAATCGCGTGATAATACAAACCTCCAGGGGTGGTGGAAAATATGGTTCCTCCAGGCGTAGTGCTATAATCAGAAGGCAGCTGCGAGGCGTCATGGATTAAGATCCTTCGAGAAGGAATATCTCTGCTTTCGGTCGCCTTGCGTTGCAATCCATTCGTTGCCGACATTGTTGACGCTAATTTCTGTAGCGAAATAACGATGTACCTGAGATACGGTGGCGACTGACTATTATTACTCGCTTGTCTTGCTCAACAGATCCACTCTCCACCATGACACGACAAGGCCACAATCGGATCGGTCAGGCCATGCCAATAGAACTAGCTTTCCCGTCAGCCAATCAGGGATGAACGCAGCCAGATAACGTCACAGTGCGTTTTGGGTCGGTGACGAAGGCAGCCTGATGACGTCACAAGCGCGTAGGGCTGGTGTGATACTCCTACGGTACTACCTTACTTTCGTGCTTATACCAATTGGTAGCCTCGCGTCCCAGACCTAGCCGTTTACGATAAACATCAAATGACGTCACTCGGTGCGGGTAGAGATTATTTTAGCCTCGTCAGCGCGACCCTGATGAGCGCCGCGACTAGAGCGTCAGCCGACAGAACGCGAGACTTTTGATCGGGACGGTCCTATCACGTGGTCCTATTACATAAAAAAAAACATTACGGAAATAAAAAAAATTAAGTCACAGATAAACGTTGATTAAAAAAAATTGTGTCGTAAGCATTTCGATGTTAAAATGTAATATTGAAGAGTACGAACGGACTCCATTTTTTTTACAGGGGGTGCGGATGCGGATCACAAGTTCAATGTCGGCTCCGTGCAAATAAAAATCTAAATCAGATAATTCTTATGTATTATTGTAAATAATCAACACGTTATCGACACCAAGTAATTAATTACTGATTTTTATATAGAATTAAAATTGTAGCGGTTGCGGTAAAGCTGTTTACCATTTTCACGCAACATTCTTGCGTTCGACAAAGCGGTTCGGCAATAATAAATGCCCTCGCTTGTATTTAACCTACGGATGACGTCATCAACGTTGCGAGCAACAAAAACTCATTGCATAAAATTGTTGCGTGAAAGTGATTCCAGTAGCGGTCATTTCAATTTCATATCGCATGACTTTAAAGCAGGGAAGTGGCAACAGAGCAGCTCAAAAATGCAATTTACCTTATTATTAACGTTATTATTTGCTGCAATAGCAAATATAGTTTGCGAAAATAAGTATTCTGAGCAAGTCAATAGGAACGTTAATGAAAACGACCCTAAAGATTTGAGATTCAGTGAATCTCCATACAGAATTCAGAAAATAAACCACTTATGGAACAAAGCCAGAAAGGTTTTTAGTATCTTCTTTTTTATCTGAGAAACAATTGATCACTATGCTAACAGTAATGCATGTCATAATACTTTAGAGGTTAGCAGACGACAAATTGAAAGCTTTGTACAGTGAACTTAAAATTCAAGATAAGGAAGAGTTGCAGTGGAAAAGAATGAAAGCCGAGGGCCAAGATAAGGATGGGTTGAAAGAGGCAGAATTAAGAAGACGTCTTAAAGGTCAAAACAATAAGTTTCTCATGGTTGCACTTGCATATGATTCAGTTTTGCTGCTTGGGATATAATAAACACTTGCACCATACTTTTAGATTCATTTATCTCAAAAATATTGCTCACGATTACACTTGGCTAGGATACCATTTAATTATAAATATGCATTTCAAACAGGGATAATGAACCGATTTGATTTGGGAGAACAGATGGATGCTGGAATAGAAGACCAACATAAGAAACACAACAGAGCTACGAATGAAATCGACGAAAAAAAGTTTCAAAAAATGACATTTGCAGACAAAAAATTGAACAAGCTGTGGGAAAAAGCTGAAAGATCTGGTTTCACTGGTACATATGAAAGTGCATTGCTACAGACCAGATCACACTAAACTTAAATATGGTGAACATTACATTGTGAACAAGCACAGTATATACTAAAAGTCTGTATATAACATTATTTGGAGAAGTTATATCATCATTGTAATAAGATAAGGAAATATCAAAATTACAACTAAATAAAAAGTGTATGCCAAATTAGCATCGAAGTTGTAGCTTGATTAAAGAATTGTGCATTTTATTTGCACTAATGTGGTGTTGTGGCAATTTTTGCAGTCTATCAATTGAGTGAATCAAGTGGTGAATTTGTAAATTTGGGTCCCTTTTTAGAGGAAGAATTGAAAACTTTGAAAGAAGAGTTTCAACATCACCAGGAGAAAGTAAATGAATATTATGAAATTATGGATCAGGCTGCTGTTGCTGATGGAAAAGGTTACCATCATATCTGCCTAAACATTCATTACAATATAAACGTTTCAAATGCTTTTGAAATAAAATCAATTTCAGTTGTGGACAATTCTTTGAATCAATTTAAAAGCGATTTCTCGAAGGATATGACCGACCCAAAGCAACTTCTAAAGGAAAAGCACAGAGAACTGAAGCAGAATTACGATCGACTTGGCCAAATGGCTGCTGTAGGAGTTCCAGGCAGAGACTTTACAGAAACAAGAGTCAGTGAGCTTTGGGCACTTGCTAAAAAAGCAAATTTTAGCCCAGATGAGCTTGAATCGCTAAGGGTATTTCATTCTTACTGAAATTTATTCATGGACAAAGATTATTTATATTAAACTATTGCGTATTGAATTTTAATAGGAAGAACTACAGCATTTCGAACATAGAGTCCGAAAGCTTCTTCACTTACAAGCCGAAGCCGATACAGTTGAAATAGATGGGAAAATTAGAGATGATGTTGAGAGCAGAAAAAAGGCCGAGCTGAAATTGAAGAAATACAGCTTAAAGGCATGTATAAACAGGTAGTTATAATATCTTGCATTTTTAATCGACTGTTTCTACACTTTCAAAGGTGGATCAACTTCATGAAGAGCTCCAAAGTAAAATCATGCAACGTCACCTGGAATTGTGATTATATTTATGCCAATAATTTTGGAATACACTACTTACAAATGTATTGCATCTTATTTTGGATATATTCAATAAATGATATTGCTTATTATAATACTGTATTTAGAATTTGTTAGTATTTATTAAACAGTGCCACTTTTTCGCTATGAGCAATGCTTTTGAAGTTTTTCTATGGGTGGTTTTTATTCTCTGAAAGTTCTCACTGCAATGGGAAGTGTTTTTCACTGGAAAAGTATAAAGTTCACTCATGAATGTAATCTATCCAACATCATATCATAATTACAAGATACTGATAGTCTGTATTCTGGAAGGTTTACAGACAATTTCAATGTCAACAGTGAGATTTTGTTCTACAATTTGGAACTTAACAATGATTTCATGTGAAATATGTGAAAAAGCACAGCAAGTGTTGCTCTCCAGGACAACCCATATCTTGAAATTAGAAAGGTTACATGTGTAATAATCTAAATGCATTTTGTGGCAAAGATGTATTCAATTAGATATCAATATGCAGCATTACTGTATGATACATACACAATATTATGAGGAAAATATCTAGAAATTAATAAAATGACAGTCAATTAAAATTGAATTTCCTATGTTTGGCATCGTTATAATTTTGAAATCTGATTATCAATTACAATACGAAATTCAATACTTCTTAAGTTTGTACTGTAGATAATGTCATTAACATGCCCATGCCCCTTCCCACACCCCCTCCCCCTCTGGTGTTGATTTTTCTTCCATTCCTTCCCTGTACATGCATGACAACACCATGATATCCGATCCAATTAACCTTTGCTGATATAAAGTTTCTACTGAGTTCAGTGGGTGTGTATTAATTATTGAACAACTTTCATAATGCTATTTGTGCTGCATATAGTGAACAAACACTGTCATAACTAAGTGATGGTCAAATATAGGCTTACAATATACTGTTATAGGGAGAAAACAACATTGCCCCAATGACAAATATAGTTGTCTTTCTATATACAAACCAAACTTTAAGGATTTCACTGTATTTTGTTGAAAATACGTATGTAATTAATCTACGAAATAGGGTTATCGCGGAAAGAATTCGCATAACTTTTCAGAAATTAATGGAAATACTGAAAATGGTATTTGTAG
>WWPM01011668.1:0-14071 GCA_023279145.1 Glomeris maerens | reverse complement strand
CAAGGAGGGGGTCTCATGTGGATAAACACATATCTGCCGCAGAATTACCTCATTCATCGTTCAAAGAAGCTGCTGCTGAAGGAGGAGGAGGAGACTTGACTGAAGAGCATAAAGTTCTTCCGGTTATTGTGAAATATTTCCAAACCCAGGTACGAAGAGATACATTTATCCTTCGGTTACATTGTTTTAGGGAGAGACTGACCATTTGCTACTTTAAATGGACAGGTCCAGAATCCTTTCCATTGCTCATTCTCGATCCTCATCAAAGGCGGTGTAATACTTTCAGAGGAGATATATGTCGATATGATGCCAGTGGCCTGGGAGATGCTTTTGGAGAATGACCAGAATATAACCAGCAGTGCTGGTATGTTACCTTGGACAAATTCCAGAAAGAACATAGTTGATTCAATAGAAGTGACTCGAGCTTTTGCTGCTTTAGCTGTGTTCCTCATCCTTTCGGCCGTTAAGGCACCGGAGCAGGCGACCGAACTGATATGTAGAGAACTGCAGCACGAGGACCCTTCCTTGAGGATCAACGCCATACTTCGGTAATAAGATGCCAAAGAACAAGATAGCCTCCTATATACCATTTATTTCTCGTAGGTTTCAAGCAATGTGGAGGCATCGTTACCAAACCTGGCCGCGGATGGAAGACGGTGCTCACCAAACTTTCAAGATCCCTCCGCCAGGCATCGATTTCACACTTCCTTCGCCAAAGATAGGAATCGAGTCGAGCCCCGTTGTGGACCCACCTTGGATGCCCCATTACAAAACGAAAGTTGAGGAGGTGACCATCAACCAGGATCAGTCGGTACGTACGTGTATCGCAATATTAAAATCATCATTGCGGTTAGGTTTGCTAAAACAAAGATTTTGTAGAGATCGTTTGTCACCGCTACCAAAACGAGGAAGAAACAGCAGATGGAGATGGTACAAGCTGCTTTGCACGCCGAAGAAGAAAAGAAGCGACTTTCCAGAGAAAACTTCCTTCTCACCACTATCCCAATAACAATGCAATCTGCGTATGAACCGGCTCTGTATCATTCCGTTGAAGAACACGATGATGGTATACATACTTATTCATTCTTTGCACTTATTCAAAGATTTAAAACTGGCTGGCATGTAAATGAAACTTTCATGTAGCCCTACTGCCTTTCCCCGCTATCTTTCCTAATTTGTCTAGATTTTGCTTTCTCATTTCTGCATACGCGTTTACTATTTGCCAGTTGATGATGATCAATCCGATCAAGTTAGACCTGTCGTTCACCACATCCAAGTTGCATCTTCTGTTTTCCCATCGTGTTTGTGTACAGCTGCAATTCCAATCATCAATTTGCTAGATGATGCAACGGTCAGCAGCGATGGCACAGCAGGTCTTAACGCGAACATCTTTTGAGTGTATATAGTGAACTAAAATGGGTTATTCGGTGCATCTTTAGTGTATCAAGTTGCTCACAGAGCCATCTGGTCGTTCCTTGTGGAAGACCCTTCCTTGTTTCTGCGATACTTCTTGGAAAAGTTGACCAAGGAAAGACAGGATGAGATGATTCAGATCTTGCGGCGTCTAGTGCGCTTTGTTTGGGAAATGCCACCGCAAGCAGGATTTGCTCTTTTCAATTACATGGTTTGCGTCAAGTCTGACCTTATATGTGTTGTCTGAAATGCTAAAATACTTATACGGTCCGTATATAGATTGGATACATTATGTTCTACGTGCGGACACCCGTTGAAGGCGGACAAGAAATGATAGGAAGCGCAATGTCATTGCTCTGGGTGTTGGTTTCCAGCATACAGGGAGTGTACTTGAAGGACCTCAAGCAAATTCTTCGGAAGGAACAATGCGATGTAAGAAAGGGGCTTTGGGTTTCTTCGCTGTTGATGCAAGTTACAACGCGGACATTTAGATATGTTTTCCGCTAAAAGTTTAGAGACAGGGTACATTGTACTATTTAGACAACAAAAATGTTTCCAATCGCTCTCTAGACCACAGTTCTTATAACTGCCAATGTCCCCATGGCCAAGAAAGTTGTCGTGCATGGCCAAGATGCCGCAGGGATCCCGTCTCAATTCCCGGTCCACGAGGACACCCAGTTCTCGGCAATTCTTCAAGATTCCGTCGAATTCTTCGGCATTGAGGAGAGCCAGAAAGATGAGTGGTACCTTCTCGATCACAAGACAAGTGAGTCAATTCCTTACTACTCATCACTCGAATCGCTTCAAATTGGTTTCTTGATGCGCAGATCAGATGCATAATCTCGAAGCCTACGTAAGGGACTTCTATTTCTTCAAACGTTCCCAATACCCGCAATTGACATTGGTAAGGATGAGACCTGAGGATGCGTACACAGCACTCCAGAAACAAGCTTTCGATCTTAAATTTAACGAGATCGGCAAAGTCTTACTGACTTTGTCCATTTTAAGAACAACTCACCAGGTACTATATAAGCAGTACATATGGCAAGGAAATAAAGAATTCAATGTGGATTTATTGAAAACTAGATTGCAGCACGGGTGTTCTTTCTTCACGAAGAGTTGCAAAAGGCTCCATCTTTTCCCAGGAAAGCTTTGGAAGCAGATATTGGACTTTATCAAGGAGCAATTGGAAATGTAAAAAAAAAAAACAGTAATATTGAAATTGAAGAAAACGATATTAATATCGTGTCATTGTAACTTGAAATCAGGAATTGCTCGGAGTAGACACACTGCATAAACTTGTTTGGGTCAAGCTGGTGTCCCGGATGTTTGAGGCAATGGCCGGGACGTTTGCCCACTCCTCGGACATCCATCTGTTTGTGAATGTCCTCAACGGTGCACTTGTGCTTCACTGCGAAGATTCCAGTGTACTAAGGATTTGCATGGCAACACTTATCAATGCTGCGTGCCACTTCAAAAACATCTTTGCTTCCAATGGGTAGCAGATTGTTTTCTCTGAATCTCTAGCAACAGCACCAAGTTCACGTATCACTTTTTGTTTTTATTCCATCAGCTACTGTTTGGTCATGCCAACCATCCTGCGAATTTATTCGCATCATCAGACAAATCCACTGCTCAGTCAAACTATAGAGTTCGTCTGCAAACAGTTCTACATACTGCACAGAAAACCATTCATCCTGCAACTTTATGGCAGTGTGGCGCCGATAATAGACTTCAGCGCTAGAGGAATTTACGCAGATGTTAACAAGGTGGAGCCAAAATGCCTGTTTAAGCTACTCCTTGGGTTAGAAAAGGCAACCCACGACCCGTTGGAGATCATGGAACTGGTTGATGGTGAGAAACCCTTGAAAGCCCTCGACTTTTGCTACCAAATGGACCTGGAAACATTCACGGTGTTGGATGCCATATCGCTTTGCGTTACCGTGATCGCGTATTCACCCGATTCCGCACGCGGTCATCAAACATTGGTAATTGCTTTATCTCTAATGAATCATCCCTTCTACTTCTATTAGTTAACCTCAATTATATCGCACATACTTAGTGCATACTGGAAGCTCTTCTTCCACATTACCTCAAGTACCTTCAAACTCCAGGAACAACAAGGGATACGGCACTGGATTCGCGTGCTGAATTGCAAGCCATTCACCTCGTGGCTGGTTGCATAAAAGCTCTCATAAATAATTGCGAGATTTTGGCCAAGTACGAGTTTCTTTATTAACTTCTGTAAAGATCGTTTCATTGTACACTGGGGAAATGTCAACCTTGTGCAGGAACTACACGGGTCCGCAGAATACCAATATTAATCTGCGAAGTTCAAGTGTCAGAAACATCACCAAATCATCATACAGTCCGGGATTTGAATTGGACGAGGAGAGTCATTCCAGGTAACATTTTCCCGATTTTAAAATTCTCTACAATCACAGTTGAGAAATCTTCACATCAGGTTTTCTCACCGAATAGATTGCAGCACCCAGATGCTACTGCTAATAAGAGGTACCAAGAACGCGAAGGAGAAGATAGTCAACACATGCAGAACATCTTCAGGAAACCTCGAAACGCGTTGCTTAACGTTGTGGCGGAGTTCATATCGGTTTGCACCCAGCGCTACCATGAACTTTGTAAAAAGCTGGGCCAGGAAAGCAAGCCGCAGGATCTAATGGATACAAAATGTCACATGGCAAGTGCCTGGGGCTGGAATTCCTTCAAAAGCCAGACAACCCCCATTTCCCCCATTTCTATTAGAAACTTGCCGATGTGGCTCACAGTCTGCTCAAGATGTCTCCTTACGATCCTATGACCATGTCATGCATCGGCCTACAACGCTACATGAACGGTATACTTCCCAACACCGACTGGTCCCAGGAATCCCAGCGCCCGGCTCTTATGCTTATCCTCCGAAGATTGGACAAAACATTCAACAAGATCTACAAGAAATCTGCTATAAGGGTAGCTATATACTTCATCTGCCGGCTATAATCTTCATGCGGTACAGCTAACGTAAAGGTTTGACACAACCTTGCAGAGAAACACAGACTGGAATGCTGCGGCAAATCTCTTGAAAGGAATCTACCTGACACTGTCTCAACATCCCTACATTGCTCACATACCACACCTGAAGGTTGACAGACAATATTTATACTTATATATAATAGGGCGTTCAAATGAAAACGTACACTGTGGGTAATGAAAGTCTTGAGCACATCTATCCCACTGATTAATGAGCCCAAAGATTCCCCGTTCCCAGAATTCCTTTAGCTGTGACAGGAACTAGTATTTCACCGTGTCCTTCACTGCGTCGTCCGAATTAAAGTGTACGCCATGATATACGCGCACTGCCTCAATTGGATGGAACACACAACTTCCTCCTTCTCTCCTGTGGCATCTGCTGGAGCCTGTGCATTCACACAACCATGCTGCACCTTACATTCGCATCCCTAGATGTCGCCCTATGTCATCCCAAAGTGGAAAATTAAAATTTTCACCGGTTTAGTTTTTACGCTGTTTCGTACCTTTTCATTTGAACACCCTAGTATATATATATTTCATCCAAAGATAAACTAAACTGCTTGATGGGGTATTATTAAAGACACTCATCAATGTCTGCC
Source organism: Glomeris maerens (assembly GCA_023279145.1). Taxonomy (NCBI): domain Eukaryota; kingdom Metazoa; phylum Arthropoda; class Diplopoda; order Glomerida; family Glomeridae; genus Glomeris; species Glomeris maerens. Next base: position 9,032 of record WWPM01011668.1, on the reverse strand, counting down.
AAAGCATCATCGTAGGAGATCCTAATTCTCAGGTGTCAGACAGTGCTTCCAGCATGTCTTCAACGGCTGTACTTGGCCAAACCCCTCCGCACACTTTCTGCACCGTGGTAGTAAAACTGATAGCCATGCAAGTAATGGCGCTTGGGGTAATAACAGGCATCAGTTACTATATAGAATCCAATACTGTAATAAGACATTTGCGTCCATTTTATTTCCATTTATTCCCTTAGGATGCGCTATCCATAGAACAGATTTGCGGCGGAAGCTCCGTGTTCCCAAGTCCGGAGAAGACGGAGATCATTTTGATGAACTTTGTATTGCCTCTGTGCTTGAAAGTTGGCTATAGCAAGACAGGTTGTTACTTTTCAGAGTCGATAGTGATGTTCTTCGCTAATTTCGTTTGGTCTGCAGATTTCCTGGTGCTGAGGCAGTCCGACGTTTCATTCATCCTCAATGCTATTCTGAACACGATTAACCCTCCAACTGGCAAAGGAGTTGTGATGTCACATACACCTCACAAGACGGATGCTCGCTTGCCCAGCATTTGTTCGGAAAGATCTCCGGGAATGAAGATCAAGTATTCCATCGTTCAAGTTGCATTTCTCGGTAAGTATCTCTCACGAATATGCAAAAGCAAGGTGGTTAATTTCAAATATCCTCGTAAAGGGTTGAAAATCCTCATTGCGTGCTTCGAGAATCATCTCCTCATGGATTGGCAGAGAATAGCACGCTGCATTCAGGATTTGGACTTCCGCGTTCAAGGTGACTGTACTAAATATAATTACTATGCACGAAACATATGTTTGAACATTATTTATTTATTCCGGATTTCAGTGACCGGTGCAATGTGGACTTTCCTGGATTTTGTAGTTACGCACAGGTCTCCGTTGTATATCGTGCTTCTCCCATTTATCCATCAGAAGGCAATTTAGCAAAATTCGGCATAAGATTGTCAATGGGTGGATTCCTAATATTTTTCCTCGCAGCTTTCCAGAAATGACCATAACTCTGACCACGATAATCACTTTAAGGAGCTCATCAGGGAAAAACTGCAAGGATTCAGTCTTCCACCGGAGCAGTGCCGGGCAAATTTGCTCGTTGACATGACGAGCGAGTTGAAGAAACTGCAGCAGGATCTCAGAAGCAAGAAGTCGGGTAAGATATTGCTAATATCATCGCTTATATCGAATCTAGCTGAAGAAAGGATGAGCCCCTTTATTGTATATGGCACGTAGGCGAATTTGATTCGAGGAAATCGGTGGCCATCGATTCACCGGAAGAGACCGTGCAGGGTGGGTATCCAAGCGGATCGGACATGGGGCTCGAGTATCACAGCGGGATCAGTTTGAAAGTTTTGTCGCCTAAACCCAGTAAGCCTTTTTAAGACAATCGTCTTGGGGATCACGGATAGGTGAAGCGACTTGTTTCTCTTAGCGATTGGGATGTCATTCTCGAGCGGAAGCACGTCTCCACCGGAGGAGGAAGCCTCCATGCGCAAGTGGAGCATGCCTTGCGAGATGTTAGAAATGGAGAAAGCCATCGAGTTGTCTACGGGAGTGAACAGCCGAGGCATGCCGAGATTCTTGCGTCGCACTAGCTACCACGAAGGCGAAGGCCAAAGTTCCCAAGGTACTTTTTCCTCACCCAACAATGCTTATACATCCCCTCCCCCGTGTTACATTTACTAAGATTTGGGATGTTTTCAGAGCTGCTTGGTTCTCAGTCGCCAACCGCATCGTCGGAGCCGAGATTATCGAGGTTCACGCGCCGCTCCACCCTGAACATCCGTAAGAGGACGAACAGGAGTTTCGGGGCCGCGAACGCCCCTCGAGGTCCAGACGGCAAACCGACTTCCGCTTCCGCTCGCACTTCTCCGGTAATGGAGTCCGAAGGGGCTCAACCGGGAGAAGGTCACAAGAAACACAGGCTGCAGAGGCAGATGGCGCAGAGTCGCAAGGCCTTCCACTTTCGCTCCATCAAAAAAGCTCCCATCGAAGTGCACATGGTGCGTATTCTATCAATTACGGAAATGGAGGAGGAGTCGATCTAATCGGTTAGGTCGCAAACAACTATGTGCGTATATACACTTCCTTCGTAGGTTTCGCCGGATGGGCTACCGCACACTCGCATAAGCGAATACGGATTGTCGCCATCCAGCGAGATGTCGGTGAGAAAAGATCAAGAAAACGAATCGGAAGCCGCGACGCAGCCCCACACCGCGATGCAGATTACGGTTAGCGGAAGGTCGGAGGACAGCGGTACATCGGTTGATTTCAAGCCACCGAAACGAAGAGGTGCCATCCACCTCAAGTCTAGGTCCCCTTCACCGTCTCCTTCTCCTTCTCCCAGCCTAGACAGGTTGGACCCTCAAGTCAGAGCTTTCCTTTCGCCGTCCGCGAGCCGGTCCGAGTCCGCGGAGTCGCTGAACACCAGCGAGAAGTCAGCTCTGATCAGGGAAGGGGAATGCCGTAGATTACACTCGCCATCCTCTACTTTTGACTCCAATTCCAAGGATGAGAACACCTTGTTGTAATTTCCCTTTGCTGTGACTCAAGCTGCAAGTGTTACCTATTTTCACTGTGTATAAGCCCCATATAGGCAAGTGGCGCCCTTCAGGTGGCGAAACGTAGCACTTTTGTACTGCTGTTTGATTTAGTAGGCCTATACTACAATACAACTGAATTTGCGCTACCAACATGTTAAATTTCTGAAATGAAGCACCAATTTAAGATATAGCCAAGAGTATATGGCTAAAAGGATAAAAGTTTTACGGGTTAACTGGGATTTTCATATGAAAATGCTTTACATTAATTTGCCTTATATCAATTTGAACTTTATGTGCAAGCTAAACCTTTAATCATTAACTTATTGTGTACAAATTGTTATACTAGTTTATTTTTGACAAAATTTTGCATTAATTGCCGCGAAATTTTAGCTGACGAGTTGATATTCCCATCCAATGTCTGCATATATGCATGTATATTTGGATAGAATTAACAGTTTTCATGTTATAATTTGCTGTGTCTCATATCTGCATGGGTATAATGTTGTGTTTGCGAAATAAAATGTTTATGGATTACACGTAGTTCGATCACCATTTTACAGAAAGGAAATCTCGATCGAGTCCCGCGTGGCCGGATTCAAATTTCTCGATTTATCCCAAACCTTAAAGTACTGAAATGTTGAAAACACTCACCTATAGTTGACATGAAACTTTGTGAATCCATTTGAAACTTCACCTGTGATGTTAAAATCAGCAAATCTTTATTGCAGGCGAAATTAAAACTGAAAAGTTGCGCGCCTGCAGTACAATCCGCCATTTTTGAAAAGTTTACTGTATATTTGTATCTGCATCCTATTGGTCGCCTTCTCCGATCTCATTGGCTCCCTTATTGGCCACGCCTTCCAATTAAAAAACCAAACCACTTTGCATCCTTTGTGCTCAAAAAATAATTACAAAGGCAAATTCAGACTAGAATAAGTAATAAAACCAATTCGATGACAATATTTTTGAATATAAATTGGTTTAAAATATCGAAAGAAATGCTGCAAATATAACGTATGTATTTGTGCAAAATGACAAAAATTTACTACATCTCCATTATAATCATATAATATACAAACTTGTACGAGAAATACTTGTCTTAACTAGGTCCAAAGTTATTGATACTATGTATCAACGGTGAGCGTCGGAACCAGTGGCGTGAAGTAGCCGCGTGAACAACGAATCGGGATTGGATGTCAATTCGGCCGGACTCCCAATTTCTTTGACCTGTGGTTAAAAATGTTTTTGTATACAGAGTAACGTTCTTCATATTGTACGTTATTTGATTGTGAGATCTTACTTTGCCATCGTCCATCACGATGATTCTATCACTGCACAGGACGGTGTTGAGTCGGTGCGCGATCACGAGAACCGTGCAATCCGTGAAAGCTTCTTTGATGGCCGATTGAATCAGTGTGTCCGTTTCACCATCAACGGCAGCCGTTGCTTCGTCCAGCAAAAGAACCTTGTTCTTCCTCAAAACGGCTCTCGTGATGCACAACAGCTGCCTCTCGCCGACTGAAAAATTCTGGCCGCCGTCTTCTACGACGGCCATCAGCTGACCTTCCATGCCAGCGACCTGTTAAGAGAGATTCAAATTCACACCTTCATTAATTCCTTTGTAACATCAACATACAAATTACTTTATCCTTCATGTAGGATTTTTCCAACGCTTCCCAAATTTCCAAATCGGTGAATACTTGGAATGGATCCAGATTGAACCTGAATTATCAAAAAATAGATTTGCAATTAGCGAGTTCCCACGTTTACAGTGGATACATATATACCTAATGGTTCCTGCAAATAAAGCTGGGTCCTGAGGAATCAAGGACATCTTGCCGCGAAGGTCACTCAGACCTATATTCGCGATGTCTTGCCCATCGATCAAGATGTTTCCCGACGCGAGTTCGACGGTTCGGAACAAGACCCCACCGAGAGACGATTTCCCTGATTATTAAATGGCATTTTTACAATACAGATGTAATTTTCTCATGAATTAAATACAGTATTTAGTGGATATAACATAACCTGATCCGGTTCGGCCAACAATGCCGATCTTCTCCCGCGGCTTCGTCGTGAAAGAAACGTTTCGCAAGGCCAAGGGAAGCCCTTCCCTGTACCTCATATGTACATTGTTGAAAGCGATCGCGCCATTTTGGGGCCAAGACGATGGTGGCCTATTACTTTTGATGATCGCAGGGTTCTCCAAAGGCACGGACCGCGTGTATTGGTCCAATCTTTCGACGTGCGTGAACTGAGATTCCAGGTCGCACAGACATCGCACGAAATATTGCAATTTCAAGCTAACCTGCCAAATGGAGATAATCGTCAACAAAATAACATTTGATCATAGAGAAATTATAAATCCCAATTTTGGAAATCTTAATATATATACCTGACTGGCGTACATGAACGCCAGACCGGCTAAAGCGGCTGTGATGTCATTTCGCAGGAAGACGACCATGAGGGCCGTTGCCGTCAGGCTGAGCACAGACAAGAGCTCCACCCTGAAGAAGAGCCATCGCGATGCGGCGTAGAAGTAAAGCGAGTGGTCGGCGCTGTTGTCCAACAACTCCACGAATCTAATCACGTCAGCTGTATCAACCTAATTCGCAGGCAAGTATACTGCATATAGCATTAATTAATTACCTCTTCTGGAAATAGCTCTCTTTGCCGTAGGCGCGGATTGTCGCGAGACCGCTGACGGTGGTGGACAGGTGAGTGAGGAGCGGGGACCTTGCGGCGTTGTCGGCCCTTTTCAACTCGCGCACCGACGTCCTGAAGATGTGCGCGATCCACAGGAACACGGTGAGCCAGGGAACGAAGACCGCCACGAACCACGGAAACACCAAGCAAACGAACACGAAGCACACGATCAGCCCCCACAAGCAGTTGAGCACGTCGTCCAGCATTGGCGGAAGGATACCGTCCACTATATATATTCCAAATGTTCAGTACTAGACAATTAAATCAATAAATGTGCAAAGTTTACGTACCGACATCCATGTCGGTCGAAAACAGATGCGTGATTCTTCCGGATGGCGTTGTTTCGAAGAAACTGAGAGGCGCGTACAGGATCCTTCGAAACAACTTCCTGTGCATTTTACTCGAAGCCTTTACCGTTACCTGAAAACGTTGCAACGTTTAATAACACAAACCGTCATGCGGCTGTAATTTTTGAAAATTTACCAAGGCGTAGCAAAATCCTCGAAGAATCGCCATGCCAAGTATCAAGACGATGGTTGACGAATACACCCATATGTACATATTCAACTTGGGGTTGAGCGTGATATCGGTTACATCAAAAGCGGGGGATTCAGTGGAGTTGTTGAACTCGGTGGAGTTGAACCCGGTGGAATTGAACACGGTAGAGTTGGCAGTCCCGTTCGTGTTTGAAGTCTGAAATAGAAACAGAAGCAAATAAGCTAAACGGTGAATGGGAAACATGAAATTGACACGACACTTGTCACGACACTTGTACTTGTCCGCTGCCGTCGTCGAGCCAATAGCTCAGCCACCAATTTCCAAACGCGATGACGCACGTGTAGAGGACGTACATGAGCACGACAAGCAGAGCCACCGTGAATCCTCCCATGGCTTTGATGTACGCTACGATGACGCGGAACTTGATCGTGCCTTCCTGTTGCGTTTCGGCCGACATCAGATTTCCTGCAAACGATTATAATCCCGCAAAATGCAAACGGCCGATCGTAAAGGATCCGACATCGTACACGTACCGTCATTAGCGGCCAAATCGCAGCTGGTAACTTGAGAAATGACGGAAGAGTCCGTATTTCTTCGTGCCAAATGGTCAACTTTGCCCACAATCGGGATGTCATCGTCGGCTACGGCGTTTGCTTCGATCATGTTTCTACAGTCTTATACATTGTTTGAAATTACAGACTCCCCTTTGTAATATATGGTGTATATATATCTGTTCAATGAGATATACAGAACAGAATTGAAATACATTTACCGGAAACGCTGTTTGAATTGTATGATGAAATCAACGTTGAATATTCTGCTTGGCAGTTCATTAAGTCCTGGTGAGTACCTTGCTCCAAGATGCGGCCATTTTTCAACAGTATCACGTGATCGCATGCGGATAGATACTATAAGGAATTATTACAATATTAAACGAGTATCAATGCGGAACTACCAGTTTTCCGGTTTAAAAGAACAACTTGATTCCACACTTGGGAGGAAAAAATGAACCAACTTTTAATTTTAAAAGTGTGATCGCAATTACCTGCATCTGATGAGTTACAAAAATAACAGTTTTTGTCTTCAAGGCACCGACAATGCAATTGTTAAATATGTGTTTGCCAACATGAGCATCAACAGCCGATAGAGGATCGTCCAGAAGAAAAATGTCCCGGTTGCTGTACACGGCTCGCGCCAACCCGATCCGCTGTTTCTGACCGCCGCTCAAGTTCGCACCCTTTTCCCCGATCTTCCAAACGTGAATTTAAATCGATATTATTTCCTCCAAATTTCACAGTATTACTTCAGTCTTCTCCATATATTACTTCAGTTTTATCTCCGGCAACCAGCAATTTGATATCGTCGACTAACCCGCAGCAGCGGATTGCGGCTTTGTACCTGCGTTTACGATGGAAACCAAATTGGAAAATTCAAATAGCCAACATTATTATTACGGTACGATGGCAAGGATTGAATGCTTCAGAAACACCTTGCCGGATCGTAATGTTCCCCGAACAAGATGTTTTCTCGCACGGTCGCGTTCATGATCCACGCCTGCTGAGCGGCGTACGCGAAAGATCCGTACGCGACGTATTCTCCCGAGAGAAGGTGCATCTGTAATTTCAAATAAATATTTTAAACACGGTTAAATCTTTAAAAATAAGCTTTAAGAATATCACCTGTCCCAAAATGGCGGAAATAAGGGAAGATTTTCCGCTGCCAACCGCGCCGCAAATTCCAACAAGTGTTCCCTGAATGGTTACAAAACACTCTGTTAATCTTTATATGAAATTAAAACTGTACATGGAAACTATCAGAAATAATAAGAATATGCTGACCTTTTTAACAATGAAATCAATATCAGTCAAGGTATTAACGTTGATTTCATCATCCGAACTCAACCGCGTACCATCCAAGAAAGGTTTTTCCCCTTCTGAAAAAAGTAAACAAAACTGCTAATTAATAGTTTGTTGGCATTTTATTGGAACAGCAGGTGCAGAAGACCTATGACAGGATCTTCTTCGCATTTTTCCTTCTTCGTCGTCCACGAAAAAGTGGCGCGAGAGATCTTGACCGCTTCTTCGCGAATGGTCACCCGCTTCTTAACGATCGGCCCGACCGGCCTTTTTTCTTTTTCTTGCCGAGGAGCATCTTTGAGACTTAGTATTTCTTGCATCCTCACGAAACTTACTTTCGTGATGGCAAAGAACTTCATCACTATGCCGGTCAAGTACAGGTGCAACATAAACATATTATATATGGTAACCACAGAAAAAGCCTGAAATAGATAATGCAATATCAACTGTGTGTGTATTGAATAGGTTTCAAAAAAAGAATAAGGGACATCTTAGAGGTTATTGTTTTTATCAGTGTGCCTTTATGATAACGTACTGCACTCGAATGTTAATTTGTAAAGATCTTTCCATGACTGAATTTATTTAATTATGGAATTCAGCACCATTTTAATTCCGATTCATTGTTATTTAGTCGACTTCGTTTGCCCCGATGATGACTCTTGAAATATATTAATAAAAAATGCGTTGTAATGTTTGAGTTTATATATTTTGAAGAAACGAAGAAGTGTAGTCATATTTTCAGCAATAACCTAGTTCCCATATTCTTATTTAGATATAAGATGGCCAATCAACCTTGGCAGCGTCTAATTTCCCTCCGGCCGAGATGTGACACACCAGGGTGACCATTGATGCGATGGCCGGGATCGCGAAAGATAGCGACAGGTTTATGCTAGTCAGTATGACTCCGTTCAACACCGGCTTTTCCTCTTTTTTCCTGGCATCTTGACAAGAAAATCTCAATATTATTAAACTTTCCACGTATACGTGTATAGTGTGCCAAAATTAATGCATATTTAATAAAAGCAATGGCAGTGTATGCGCGGCGTTAACGCATGCTGGACGGAGCGCGTGGCGAACCGCATCCCGTGACGGTGCAATTTTCACGCAAAGTGAATAGACTACTATACTTCTGAGTAATAATTTTCAAGCGGAAGTATAAGTGCAGATATCACGACATGGCCCAAGGGCGTTCAAAAATTGCAGTTTTGGCAACAACACATTGCCAGGAAAGAGTTAAACAACATGCACTCGTGTTACTCTCGTTACAATCAAGTAATAATATATACCTAAAATATTAAAGGTGAAAGGCTGTTCCCAAGCGTAAAGTTTTAAAAGTTTCACGTTGTTCAACACCTCGGTAAATAACCTAACCTGTAAATAAAAAAAACTGAATACAATTATAAGTGATCGAAGCAAAATAATAGTTG
>WWPM01011637.1:0-11008 GCA_023279145.1 Glomeris maerens | reverse complement strand
ATAATTATTTCCCTATACTGCAACATCAAAATTAAGTTGATGTCCAAGGAATTCATCATAATTTGAAGACAATTATATAATACAATGCCAGTCTAACAAACTTTTGTAAGATTATGAACTGTTTGTAATTAATGAAGCCGATTTTAGTGGTTTCCAGTGCAAACATCACAGCTAGGGTGGGCCAAATGAAGCTATATTTTATAGAGTTGGCTGTGTTTTTATTAAGTTGTCTGTCCGCTGCAACATTTTTTTTATTTTGCGACATAAATCAGGTGAAATGTGTTGACAATATTTACTCTGAAAGGGGAGTTACGCAGAAACCAATCCTCTTAGCCGTAAAATATGGAACACAAGCAAACAACATGAACCTGTAATATGTGCTTTAAAAAAATGCAATTACAGTATTATATAGCCTGGCTTTTGGAGAATTTTGATATCATTTGTAGTTGTATTGTGTAAATATAGGCCTATAAATTAAGTTAAAGGTTGAAACTAAATAACGATCATTTTTAAATATGTATTTTGTCAACAAATGATCTGAATTGATATTTGTACATATGCATGGTTTCCAAATTTCGCTGTCTTTAATTTGGAAACATAACAAATTCGCAGTGCCATGCAGAGAAAATATATTATACAGTTTTTGTTCTACATTTGTACTACGATACATGTTCATTTACAGTAATCGTCTAGATTCATCAGTCTCAAGTTCAGCCCGTTTTTCTTCACTTTCCTTCTTTTTCTGCTTTTTTATTCTGAGTAGAAAAATATTATAAAACAACTCTGTTCACCAAAATAGTAAAATACTAACAATTTAAAGTATAATATACCTGTACAATCCAAATTTGTGCCAAAGTGTTGCAAAACTTCCTGCTGCCACGAAAACTATAATCATTCCAGCAATGATCCAGTAAAATGGTAAATTGAACATAGTTGTTTGTCGTCTTTCGTTAACTACACATATAAAATTTCACATTCCATATTAAATCGTGTTCAAGATGATAAGACATGATTTTGTAACCCCCCCCCCCCCGGGGAAAGCTTCAAACAAACCCCCCCCCCCAAAAAAAAAAACGTGGAAATAAAATGATAGTTGCTGAAAACATTTTTGTAAGACAACTATTCATGGAGTGTGGATGAGTCAACTGCACAGTGTCATTTCAAATCCGCATTCTAATTGGCTAAAACTATGTTTTGAACGATGATGTGGCTTAGTTTATAACGTACATATGACGTCAAATCGTACTTTTGACATCATAGCGTACTTTGTTACGATTTTCAGACAGATTAAATAATTTTATTTGCGCGTTATTGTGTATATTATGCAAATTTCAAATGGAGGAGGTGTTGCATAACCGTGTCAGTTCACAGTTAATAAAATTATAGTAATGGGAAAATAGTTGAGAATTAACTTTACCAATAACGTTAACCGTGTTTGTGATCCACTTGGCATCGAGTTTTGGAGCTCGAACAGTGCAAATCCAAACGCCTGAGTAGTTTTTGTTGGCATGGTTTGTTATTAGATCAAAACTAGCTGCCTATGAAGTTGGATGAAGAGAAATACTTTATAAAAGGCGTCTTTTTGGAAAAGTACAGGCATTCGGTGTGGCTTACTCGGTCATTGGTGATGATCGGACGTTCAACTATTTCCTTTCCATCATGCAACCAGATCACATTTAATGGTGTTGATAATTTTGTCAGGGACACACAGTTGCAATTTAGCTGCAAGTTTTCGCCAACTTCTAAGATCACATGTGGCACTGATGCTTGAACTGTGCAGGAAAGCAACTGAATTTTAATCTCCGCTACAATCAGGTAATTATTTAATTAAATGCAGTAAAATATGACTGTGAAGACAGTTTATTAAATTATTCAGTTTTCCATCTGGTTTTCACTTCATGTTTTACTGTTACCATAGTATATTAGTAATACTTTCCTATGAGTGAAATGGCAGCCAATATTTTAACAATCTGATTTCTAAATTGTAGTTGGCACATGTAAACACCATTATCCTTTGAGCTCAGTTCAGAAATTCCTGACAACGATATTGTGTGAATTAATTGAAACTAATAAGGTACTTTTGAAGTTTCAATGTCTATTGAATTCTCACTGATTACTCCATTTCGTGGTGAGATCATTCTGTGGATGTCCAATTTCAGAAATTGTTCATTGTGACTCCAGGTTATGCTTAAACCTGGGTGTGTTTTTGTCAGCTTTTCAGTAAGTTTATATCCACAATCCAAGTTCACTTCATTCTGACGCACCAATGGTATCATGTGTGACTTCAGATTTTCACTCATTGCGTTTTCCTCGTCTGCAAAATGAATGTTATCAAACAATTCTGGTTTTATACAGACAGGATGAATAGTGTAATGTTAATTTTTTCTTTCTAGAAGTAAAGTGTAGGAATATTTGTTGAAACTAAAGGAAAACTTGTTCCAAAGCATAATAACAATAGAGAAATAAAATATATGAAACTATTACATTTGTTCTTTGTTGGGGGTTCATATATGACATAATAATATAAAAGCCAAACGAATTTTTCTGAATGCCCTGAAAATTACCTGGACTGAATGTGGGTTTGCTTCTGTTTTGAATGAAGTTGAATCTTCGGGGAGTTGGTTGCAGACAAGGTCTTTGGCACCTCTTTAGGCTTCTCTGAACAAATTCACCTTTGCAGTCACTTACACCAAAACCCAAATCTGATTCAGGAATACAATAACGTTTCCTGAAGACAATGCCGTGTCCACAAGAAGCGCTACATGTCCATGGCATCCAAGGTGACCATCTGCCCTCTTCTAATATACCATTGCGCAACTTGCCAATACCCTCTTCCTTCTTTCTATTGGCCCCAACTTGGTAAATAAGACAAACAAATACTACAGCCCAAGTCAAAACAGCCATTTGTCAGTTCCAATTCAATTGAACTTCATGTTTTATTCCGGAATTAACAAAATGGAACTCGGCTGCATTTAGTGGAATGGAACAATATTATTTCCTGAATTCATGCTGCTGATTAGAATTTTGTTTCAAATGTCACTTGGAAGATTTGTTGAACAGTCGGATTGATTTTTGGTATTCATATTGCAGAATAACAAAAGAAACATTCATTTATAGATTATTGTAGGAAACTTTATTGCTCAAAATAGATTGACATTATAATCTTAATCTTAAATTTAGTTGTTTGAATACTTGCAAATTTGATATCGCTGTTCTCATGAAAAAAATATTTTTTTCTATTGTACCTAAATATGAGTTTTCAAAAAAAAACTCTTGAAAGAAGTCGTCGAACCGTTCGCTAGATGGCGCTGTGATGCCATTGTATCATGTTGCAATTGTTTTGGTTATCACTTGTAGGTCCTCAACTCCTCATTTGAATCATTTAGTATAATGACATTTGAATATTAAATGTCTTGTTTGGAGAGCCGATGCAGTAAAACTCGAAATTAAATTGTTCAGTTGAATAAACTCCAAATACATTAAATATAAATATTTGTGAATTGAGCTATATGGCTAGCACTAGGTTAGTTTCTTTGTTATACGTTAAAATAGTAGAAATATTTTCTCATGGCCCATTCATTATATAAAAAACCACTACAAATTGTGTAGTTGTTTTTAGTGAATTCTAATAGGCATTTCCAATAGGGCAGGCTTACCTGAAAATAAAGTTTGCAGTTTAGCTACTCCATTGATTTCCAAACTTTCATAAAGTAAACTGCTATCGATTATACTTTAAGGTTGAAGATGTCCATATATATGCCGTAGTTTATTGAATTTTTCTATGCACACAATAGCAGAGATGACAAGCAAATTGGCCGATGCGTTGATATGGTAACGTTTGTTCCCGAGTCTTTCAAACACACCCACATCACGGCATACTTTTAGCCCTTTATATTTTCTACATAACGTATTTCAGACATGTAGGTATATATTTTTATTATTAACCTTTCATGGAAAGCCTCCCACATTGGCTACATCACCGCCATTTTATGATCATATGAAATAACGACAGTGTGACAACAGCACTTCATTATTAATCTGAAATTCCACTGTTGCTGGGATTACTTATTATTGTTCAAAGCAGGGGTTTATTCAGGTATTACCTAGCAACATCTTGTTTTGCATTGTTTGCAATTATTGGGATTACAGGTACTGGTGATATTGAATGTGCGAAAATGTCAATGGAAAAATTTAATTTTCAATCTTTCCAGTGTAATAACCAACAGCATTCATATTAACATTTGCATTAGCTCATAATTGAACTGTTTGCTATTCTCGTATTTTTGTAATTTGTAGGCCTATGTAAACAAAGCTATTATTGATCTGACACTCCTTGTATCTATAGTAACCATTCATGGTTTCGTTCAATAATGTTGCATTGTTATTGTTTTCCTCGGCATATACGAGTAGATACAGTACATGGTAGTTAATTTCCCGGAAAATTGATTAGGGAATCGTAAGAAACGATAAGAACTATATAGGGTAATAAAATAAAACCTTGACAAGAAAAAAAAAGCAAGTGGGTTGTGCCAAAAATGATTACCAATACATAAAAGTGTTGCTGTTGTGAGGAATCTGCTTTGATAACAGAATTCATGCAACATTGTCCTAAAATAAAATTTGCTGACCTCGTTTGTGCGAATTCACGTTTTATATCTAATACTTTTAGGTTATAATGTGGATAATGCAACCCCTGCATTGACAGATTTCAATTAAGGTTCTCCTACTGCACTTAAAAAAGTCTCATCACATAAATAATAATTTTATTTACTATATATTAAAAACGTTATGAAATTTGACAATTACCTAGTAAATCAAAACAATGACTTGCATTCCTGAAATGCTAACTTTCATTATTCAAAGACAACATTTTATTAACAACTTATTAGTTATAATGGCGTACCTAACAATAGGTATAATTCATCAAATTGAAGTCAAATGTCATGATATAATTACAATAGTAGAAGGGAAATATGTATGTACAAAAAATGTAGATTTGAATTAATTCAAAAGATGTATTTTATTCTTATATGAACTACATTTTTCGACAACATTGTTTTATTTTTCAGATAAGCAGTTGAACCACCCTGGTTATTAAGTTATTAGCCCCAATATGGGGCGTTTCAGATATGGTTGGTACGTAAGCCACGCCTACTACTAGCCTCCAACACCAAGGCCGCGTAATAAAGGTGCACTTGTGTGGGGTAACTGGGAATTCGGGAAACTGATTTTGCAGCGCCGCCAAACGCCATTCGGTTGCAACTTGGTGGAAGACAAACGCAACTTGGAGGGTTTTTGCCTGTGAAAAAAAAGCACATGCCCAAATGGCTTCCCAGTTGGATGGAATAAACACTCAACACTCTGATCATCACAGTTTTCCTCCAACTCACGGTAAATGCATTGATCATTTTGTACAAACATTTCACATTTGAGCATGAAATTGACGTGGAGGGAGGTTCTCATAATTATAATTACATAATGGGCGCCATTTTGTGCATACTAATTATTGGCACAAATTGGTTTTAATTTTCAAAATCAACCAAGGCCCTTAAATATTGACATTGATCTTGTGGTATTTTAATAAGCGTTTTGAAACTAATTTGTTGCGCATTTTCTTTCTTAATCGATTATATTTTATGGTTGGAACTCGTTAATAAATTATACATTATAATGAGCAGCAGTTGATTGAAGTGCACTTTGGTGCCAATTAAACATGATCGCAGACCATATTATGAAACTGGATGCGGAAAATAATGTTCAAGATTTATAATGGAGATATTACGCAACTGAAATGTAATTAATATATTACACTGGAATAGCCGAATAGTATTTCATTTTTGTTGATGAATTATTTATTTCCTTGTAATTAATTATTGTTGCATATTTCCTATTTGACTATTATGTAGTAGATTTTAGTTATTTGTATTTGCGGTCACATGATCATTGGCCCTGTTCCAATTGTTATTTCCGACCACATTTATACCCCGTTATAGAGGTTGTGTTTTAATGTTACGTAACAGGTGGGTTTGTTTTGTCGTTTATTTCATTTATCTCCGGTTATGTCATTTAATTCCGACAAAAACAGCACCTGTCAACAATCTGTAAGCAATTATTTCCCATATTAAGAGTCTCTTCATTTAATTCTCGTTCCAAACCCAAAATCCCAAGTAAGTAACAAATATAGAATTTTGCATGTACTGTACATAGCTGCATATCAAATTAAAAATGAAGGACTCTGCAAAATTATGTCTCAAAACATAATTGATGGTTCCATTTTGGAGCCATTGTATTAATAGCCGAAAACCGATTGCCCCTTTTTTGTTTTCAATTCACAACACATCGATTTCCATATGCGTATTTAGAATAAATGTGTGCAGCGCCCCTGCTGGGTTGGTTACCAAGCTCTTTTATTTAGTAGGACTGTGTTGGTTGGCAGCAATTCAAAAACGATGATCCCTGTTTGTAGCTAAACCGAAAGTGCAACATGTACGCGTGTTGAATCGCTAATAAGTAGCAATAAGGACACAAGGTTAAAGATCCAATTGTAGGCCAAGGTTATTTTTCCAAAATGGGTAGGCTAGCCTATAGCAAATAAATAACTTGGGAAAACGACGAGTTTTTATTGGCTAACGCCTACTGTATACCGTCCAATGCTTTCAAAGATGGCCGCTGTACTGCCGTTTATTAGATTGGAAAAGCCCGTTTGTTTGAGATATTAATGTTATGGAAATACAAGTAATTTTATTATTGAAAAAAATTATATTATTTGGTCATTTGGATTCATTTAGAATAAATATGAAATTTTTCGTCGCCACCTGTTGGCATTGAGCAATAATAACATTTTCATGTTTCTGAAATTGTGTAATTAATTACAGGCATGATTTTGAAATATCTACAATTTCGACAAACGTGTATCATTCCATCATGAGATATTGGTATAGAAATATTAAATTTGAAACTATGTGCATTATTAGGTTTATTATAGGCTATAATGTAATTATTTCTGTGAACTATAGGAATATTGCAATTGGCTTATCTTGCTATGTTGTATATACAGTATAGGATTGTTAGTGATAAAATGTGTAGCTGTACCGACCTACTCCCCCTCTGTATTTTGCAATGAGATAGTCCTACTTGTCAAGTTATTTCTCACCAGATCGATACCAAAATGCGCCATTCATGTATCCTTTGTACAATTTTGCCCTTTTCCATTTCGGACCTATTCTACTGTGTGATATTTTATTTGAAATTATATAAGCACAATATTGAAAACAATAACGTATTGATTTCTGCTGACATCACCGTAATTAATAAGTTTTAATGAAATGCTAAATTATTATATTTGCTTCATATTACTTGTAGTAGATCATATGTTTGTTCTGAATAGTTGTACGATTATTATAGCTTGATATTTAATAACTTGTTCTGAAAATAATTGCGCAAACTCTCAGCGCTGTTTCAAAAGTTGCATTCATGTTATATAGTGTTCATGTTTACCTTGACGGTATTTACTTTGCCTAGACTATCCTCAACAACCAGGTCCCATGGTTTGTGTTTGTTAAATCTGGCACTAGCAGCTGATCTATTTGCGCTTCCCTCCCAAATACAGCTATAGATACAACAACCACTTTTTGTTGAAGGAAATATTTAGAAATGAACTCACTTGCTCCCCTTTATCTCGATCTAGTTGCAAGGTCAACTAAAAAATGCCCACCCAAAAACATTACACGAAAACGTAATCGAACAAATATTTGTTTTTAGTTAGATTTATTGCCAAAGTTTCGAGATAAGGGAATTTCAAATTTCGGTAGGCCTAATATGAGAATATTGTGTCAATAAAAAATAACTAGTTTGCAGCTGCTGCTTATGTTGTATATGTCATCAAATAATGCTGACATGTGCACGAACTACTTCCCACGCTTTGCTCGAGGAAACAAAAAAACTAGATACTCTTCCTAAAACCATTTCTGCTCTTTGACTTTCTTTTATGAGCTGCATTGCAGTTTAGTGCAGTGGAAATCATTCAGGATACAAATGGTTTTCTTAATTGGAATTTATTCAGTCTATTTGTGATGTGCAATTTGCATTATGACCTTTTGCATTTCAAATACGATCCATTCCACAACGTTTTCTGAAAGTAGCTTCCATCAGCGTCTTCAATTTTCTTAGTCTCCATTTGACCGTACTAATTCAAATATTTAAAATGAAATAGCTGCGTCACTAAGGTGCTCTGTGAGGCTAATCAGCTTGGATTTTTCCTCAATCACCGAGGCTTAATTCCGTTTTTGATTGATGGGTGCTTTATAATTGTAGCACGAAGAGCTTATACTAAAATCAATAATTTGCGCCAGTTTTGATTCTGAATTTTCGTCCATTTTGCTTTTGAATGTGTTTATAGGCAAATGGAGACCGCTGTCAGCTCATGTAATGTAATTTTCATTGTATAAGGTTGCTATCTTTCAAGTTACAGAGATAAATTTAGGTCGACTAACAACATGGTTACACAATTAAACAAAGAAAACTGCTAAAAAAAGAAACACGTCTAAACAATTGTTTATGCATACTTCGTACTGAATTTATGCGAATATTGGCAATTAATTATGCGTACCCATTTCTGTAATTAGTTCAGTGCGACTTTAGTGAAACAAAACAATATAAATGGGTTCATCAACTTAACATGGTTAGACTTAACTCTGATAACGTCATTTATTCTAATTACAGTGCAAGCTGCCATTAGCTAGGGTTAATTAAATTAACTTTTGCCCATCCTCTATTCGTCCACATTACCTATGATTTTCACAGATATACCTAATATGAAAATTTGTACTATGCACCTATTGGTTTTTGTGGTCAAGTTGATTGCTGACCATTTACCAATAGACACCTAGTCCTATGTAATGTGCATAACTTGTAATTGGTCTGTTTACAATATATTGTCAGCTACAAGTGGGAAGCCATGAAATAAATGTTGTCGTAAAGGATTTCACGATCACGTGGTCATTAATCGAAAATCTACGCATTACTCCCACGCAGTGACCTCATTTGACACCGGCATTGACGTCACAACCAATCGAAATGAAGGGCGACCTCTAGTGGTGCGAGCCAAACATATTTTTCTTTTCCTATTCATTATGTGTGCTAGGAAGCAACAACCACTTTGCTGGCATTGCATATGCAAATGCAAAATTTAGTATTTTTATTGCTCACACATCGAAACTTAAATTGGACAAAAATATTTAAAGCAGTATTTTGTTGTAAAATTGCTCGTGGTTTGACTTACCCCTTGACACTCCTTTGTTTTTGCCAAATTTCCTTTGTGATTTTCGGGAATTTATTAGTAAAACTGTGTTCACTGTACAACAATTCACTACACACATTTATATAAGCCACTTTTTGACATGAAATCAACATTATTCTTGCTCAGCTGCGTATTCGAATGAATAATTCAGCAGTTGTACATAACACATTTCAAAATGGAAACTGACAGTACAATTCGATAATAATCCATGAAATGTCTAGGAATGTGTGAGTAGCTTTCATTATTAATGAAAATATTCTCATGATGTAAATACTTACAATAAAATGTAACCAACAATTTAAAAATATCAAATGAATAGGCCTAGTTCGCATAAATGATTTTTATAATTATACAAGTTCATAGATCTATAATAATAATGGACTAAACGATTTATCTCTTATTTGAATGCTGTCTTGAAGAAGATAAATGTCAACGTGAAACAGCATAATACACCTTCACTGGTATTGAAAAAATCTAAGGACAAAGAAAGATGAATCCGAAATATTTCCTACGTAGAGTATGATACGTATTATTGTTTATGCAAGGATTTCAGATTAACCCTACTAGGAAATTCATGAAGACATCTGAGATTTATATATTCTCTTCGTTTAAATAGAGATCTCACAAGTTGTTTATGCCAGAATGCACTTCCCTACACCTTTCTTTAAATTGCTTGTGTGAATAATCAATTAGGCACTAGCCAAAATCTTCATTCCGGATAGTAACCATTGGGGAAGCAATTAGATTTGCATCGATTAGCATTTTCACGTGGCACTTACTTTTTCCCGGAATAGTTACGCAGCAATATCTTATTTAACTCTAAACTCGCATATTTCATCTTGGATTACTGTGCGTGCAAATTTTCATGTTTTATTCTCTCGTTTTTGATCCAATTACATTTGCGAATGGGTCGCTTTGAGGTTGTGCTGCACTGCAATAGTCGGCCTGGTTGTTACTGTTTTTTTGTGAGCAGCTTGAAAATAATCGATACTGTCTAGCTAGCCCCAATTGCCAGCTACACATTTACTGCCTTGCACGTCAGATCTGGCTGCTTACGTCGGTCCAAACATATATTTGAATGTTTTCAGGTTTATTATAATAATCTTAAGTATGTTGTTGTGCAAAGTCGGATTTACGTACATTGGATTTGGTATTGTTTTATTTGTTGGTTACATATTCTTAACACAAAAGCATGGTTTTTAAAATTGGAATAATATAATTACCAGGATTTTATTATAAGTTTGAATGCACATAAACCTAGATTTAAAAATTAGAATTTGGTTATAATTACTGCAGCAATAGTTTAGGTCAAAATGCAATCTGCGTGATGATTATATTTGTATATAATATGGCTTATCTGTTCAGATTATAAGATTTTATTCGTGTGGATTGGTCATAATCAAGAAATTCCTAAAGTAATGGTTTTGATGTTAACAGTGTTGCCAGAATTAAAAATATGTCCTTATTCTGTATAGCCACCTACATAACTTAACACGTATTTAGAAACTGGTACATGGAAGGGTGAATGAACTAAAAATAAGACAGATTCTGTTTCGTTGAAAACAAGAACATTTCGAGAAAATATATTGTGGATTATATCGGAATGAGGCATGAAATAAATGAAAGAAGTGCCCAGGGACATTGGTCTGTTTTCGTCATAGGGATTACCCGGAGACTGTTGTCATGGCAACGTCGATGAGATTTCTCCCC
>WWPM01011629.1:0-14507 GCA_023279145.1 Glomeris maerens | reverse complement strand
AAAAAAAAAAAACAAGTAAAAAGTTTGATAATTTCCAACATGTGCAATAAACCGGGGTTTCGTGTGACCAGTCTTTGTTTGCATATTTATGGTAATTGTTGAAAGGTGTATTTTCAGGTTCCTCAACCGGATCAGGTTGGAAAGTGTATACTATAGTATAGTTTATTGCATGCAATAAGAAATGAAAGAAATAAGTTGTGGGGTAAACAAAAAAAAACATGCAGACTTCTGGTACAGAAGTGGGAAGGAACTTTTGGGCCTTGCTTTTGGGATAGGGAAGGAACTGGACTACCTTTTCCCCTCCCACTTCCACTTATAACAACCTATGAAACAAACCCCTCAGGCTGATGTTGAACTCTGGTGGAAGAGGCTACTCATAGACATTTGGCATTTTTAAGGGGGAGATTGGAGAAAAGAATCTTTGCAAAAGAGTTTGCAAGTCAAGGTAGTCAGGGGAGGGAGAAAAAGAAGAAAGAAGTTGGAAGGGAAAAAAGAACTTGTGGAACCTGTTTGAGGCTTTGCCCTGGTCCTGTATATACCTACGTACCAAGCTGTATACATACTTACCTGCCTGCTTACCTGTTGAGGAAGGCTAATCACGAAGGTATGTGACTGGCTGCGAAGCAACACACAGCAGTTTCTTGTTTCTTTCTTCAAGAATTGAGGTGGAGGAAAGACGTGGCTTTCACAACACCACTTTAATCGCACACCGCCAAAAACACTATACGTATTGGGACACTTTACAGTTGCAATTTTGGAATAATATCAACTTATGACACTGTGAGCCATCAAAAAGGATACAAGTCCTCCAGAATGGCATCTCGCTGGTGGTGGCTGTCTTTAGTGGTCTTGGCGGTCGCTTCGGAGGCATTGGTAAGGGCACATTTTATTTCTATCCATTTTAATTCTTCAGCCTAACATTTATTTGTTAATGTTTTTCACTGATTATATCCTTCAACTTACTGGTCGTAAAATATTACTGAATGTGTTTTTCTTGCTTTAAAACCTTTTATTACTCATAGCTGTAACTTTGGTCGCTTATCCACCATTTATAACACGCGTTTCGTAATTATTTAGATTTTGCATAAATGGAAAAATTTACGGGGATTTTTGAATCTTGGATTTTCCAAAGAAATGTTCATTAAAATTTACTTTTATTGATATTTAGTGATGATAAGCATCTATTAATTTCTTTAATTTGTCATTTTTAGCATATTATAGCGGTTGAAACTAAAATGAATAACTGATACACAAATTTGATGAAAAGAATATCGTATAGAATTTCATTGAATCTTATTAGTTTGCGTGGAAAAACTTAAATGCACAACTTCATAAATTGTCAAAGTAATGATTTTATTATTACTGTTGCAAGATTTAAATTTGGTTATTTTTCTAATTAGTATACTATAATTTGATTTTTACGATTAAGTAATCCTTTTCGAAGTTTGATTTATAACCGGAAGTTACAAGTAACAATGGAGGTTCATAGGACTTTAGGGCTTTGTTTAAAGTTAAAGCCGGAGATAAATAGCCACTTTGTTCCAAGGAAAATTTATTCGCATATTAAACAGAAATATATATAGTGAGTTGGTATTGTTTGCCGCATGCAAAAGTTTGCTTTGACACGTGCTGCTGTAAATGTAGATCTAAAACAAAATTTAAGATGCTTTGGTAAATTTATGTTTAGATTTACGTCTATTTTCTGTGGAATTCTGCTCAATAAGGAAATTGAACTTGTTTTTGTGTTATTTAAGCTTAGGAATGTTGAGGTCGCGAGGTAAAATGAAAGTGTCCCGGAAATAGACAATAGGTTGCCCTGAAGGCAAAGGGGGTGCCCTTTTGTTAAGTCTGTCTTCTGGGACCTTCAATTAGGAAAGGGACTTTCCTTTTACACTTTTTCTTTCCAATATTTACTGCAGTCAGCAGACATGTCAATGCTACGGAAGTATTTTTCAGTTCATCGACCATTTCCACTCTCTTTTTCCCTCGTAATTGCAACCACATTGTTTGAAAATCTTCCACAAAATTCTTTCCGAAATTAACTTGCTGTTCGTATTTTTTTCTTGTCTCCAGATCTCAAAAAAATATTTTTTCTACAGCGAAAAATCACTCATTGACATATTTGTCTATAAATTCGACAACACAAATATTTCCAATATATTATTTGATAATTTCTAATAACTATATATTTCGAAACAAATTAATTTTTGAGTGATTGAATTCATTAGTTCACTTAAATTCAAATTTAGGATAGAACTGGTAATGTTGATTTTGCACTGAATTCTATTTTTGAAGGCAATTATTTTATTTGTTTCATTTGAATTCAATTTGATCAAATACACGAAATATTTTGTTATTTGCTTCCTTTTTTGCTAAGCCTTCTTTCAAAGTGATAAACGATAACAAATTTTACCTTTTAAATTTCGTTAAAGTTGCAAATAACAGCATATTACCGTAATATAATTGTCCCAGAAAATGAGAAACAATGATGCTGATAATAGTTTTTAATTTACAGTAAGTTGTACTTTTTTGAGGTCAAATACTTGTTTAAAAAATCGTTTAACCTGAATGAAATTTTTATGCCTGAGTAGACAATGCGGGTGCAATTAAAATCATTTTATACTATGAAGCCTAACTAAATTCAATAATATAAAACCAGAAATGATATTTTTCAATGTGGGAGCACGAGTCAATAGCTCTGTAAATTTCTGAATTCATTGATTTTGAAACTGTTTGTTTGAAAAACTCGTTTTTCTAGACAACTTTGGATGTGTCATGGGGACCTACTTTACTTTAGGCCCACGTAAAATCGGAAAATGGGGTTGAGTGTTGCATATGCACAAATATAGCTACAGAAAAAACGATAACAATTTTTCAACCTTGCTTTGTGCATGCCACGTGGCTTAGGCCTAATTTGCTAATTTTCTAGTTAGAAATTATAATGTGCACTTTATACATAGTCACGAATTCATGTACAAGTGGAAGTTTAATACTGTATGTAGTAATATTTCCAAGCCGAAATGGAGCACATTCTTCATTCGGACCTGAAAACAAAGTGGAAAAATTGCACTTTCCAAATCGGCCATGTGTAACAAGAATCAAAAGTGTTACATTGACACTTGCAACGCTTCGTTTCAGTTCAATCTTGATTAATTATTAATACTAAGGAGAACTTAGTTGACATTTCTTAATAATAATTTAATTTAACATTAGAATTCCTTTCAGATTTGTAATATATAGACTATAATTTAGCTATTCAATGCAAAGAAGAAATGGCGATTCAAATATTTCAATATTCAATTTCAGATATTACATTTAAAAATCTTTTAATCCGTTATTGAGGACAACGTTTTGCACAAGTCTAGTAATTTTTCATGCGGAAAATTAACAATTTAGAAATTGTTATCTGAAAAATTGGTATTTGAAACCATTTTTCAATTCTTCATACATGTATGGATTGTCGAAAGCAAATAAACTTATATTTAAATTACATACAATATTCTCATTTAATATAGTAATAGATTAATAAGCCTATAAGTTCTGAAAAGTTTCACATTAACAATTTGTTCTTGCATTTAATAAGTTATGCAATTTAATTCACTCATTTGCTTACTTCTTCGTAAGATTTGCTATTTCAATGTTTTCTGGTTTTAAAAATTCTTTGTAGTAGTCTTTAAAAATAGCAGCACATTGTCATTGAGCTGGAACTAAACATGATTCATTTCGACACGTTTATAATAAAATGGCAGTATTATGTTAAATTCTATGTCTATTTTTAAACTTTACTATTTGTCTGCGAAATGATATATTTTTGTGTATTTTCAGGAGACCTCGGGCGATCTGTTTACATGTCCAGATGGTAATTACAAATTTTTATGTATTTCGTTTGGTCTTAAACTTTATCTAAAATAAGCTGTACCATTTGGGAGTTTAAAGTTGAGTATTCTTTGGAGTAAGATGTCAAAGACCTCAATTTGAATTTGCTGAACATGACCTGCGATTACACGGAAACGTTTTTCGCTTCCTGCATTTATTTACACAGTCCATGTAACATAATCATCTTTAGAAATCCATTAAGACAAACCTATAGAAATTTGTAGATTAAAATGCCATCTTATTAAAAAAAATATTATAGGCTGAACCGACTTAATTAACAATAAAAGTAGAAAACCTTGGCTAAGAGTGACTTTTACGTTTCACACCTCAAAAAATCTTACAAAGCCTCAATTGTTCGTCATTACTTTTTTTCTAGTGTTTGACAATACTTTAAAAAGCTGCATAGCCCTAAACGGTAATATCGGATTGAAATGGCGGCCATTTTGAATTTTAAGCCTTTGACCTCGTCCCACTTGAATAGATCCGTGAATAGATATACTAGTTGTTGCAGAAGATGCTCAGTATATCACGAATGTCGGCCTCTTTTATTAACTGCTTACCTCTGTTCACAATCTCACCTCTACAAATCGGAGAGAAAAAGCCATGTGGGTCAAGACGTTTGAGATGTTCTCTGCCCTCCAGACAGTCACTCAACTTGTGTTGCATTTATTATTTACAAGTAAACCACAACCACTAATGTTTTTTATTCCAAGTTTTGTGGGAAAATGTGTTCTGAACTACAAAAATGTTAACCCACACCAAGGCCTACACAAAGTAGGAAATAGAAGCTAGTTCAATGAAAATTTGCAAGTTGTAATTTATTATTGTGCAGTTAGTTTCAAATTCAAAGATCTATTCAGGTTAGTTTGCCCAGCATTTATAAATACGTACCAAAGTTATGCTATATTTCGAAACCCACATAAAAGAAATAAAGATGTTGCCTGCAAACATAATTAAGTGATTTCAAACGCATATTTGAAATTTCCTTGAGAGAAGTCAAAGAATATGTAGATTGCAAAGTTTAAAAATTACGGAAAAACTATTTCCGATATGAGATTTTATTGGAAAACCGTGCAAAAGTTGAGAGAAATATAAAACGGCACTGGAAATATGAACGGTGGCTTTAGAAATAAGTAGTTACCTATTCTGATTTTTTAAAGGAATTTAATTTTACTGCTTTCATGTTTAATTTACAATTTATTTCTTGTAAATTGCCAAAGTGGTAAATTGCAATCCGGGAAAATTGTTTTGCTAGTACGTATTATCATTCATGTATAATAAGGCCCCTGAATTCCCTGTGTTGTGGGAATTTCCCCTCGAGGTTCCCTAATAATTTCCTCATGTCATTGAATCCATAAATGATATGCCATTCCTTGAAGGTGTTATGTAGGTTATCATAAGAAATTTCCACCGATATTGGAATATTAGTGGTACAAGAAATAATAAATTATGGCCCACCCATACATTGAGTTCATTCAGTTTATTGGTGTTGGGAAACGGAAGTGACCTTAAAGTTTCTTGTATGAATTCACATGATTATTGTTCATTAATACGCTTCAGCTTTTTATTTAATGCCCATTCTCACGGCAAACGGAATTAATACTTGAATGGGTTTCGTTCTATAGTACATTATGTGGACTAAAGCAACCATTAAGTCAGCATTTTTGCCCATTGATAGGTCATTTTTCTTTTTGTGTCTGTTGATCTGTGTTTGTGAGAATGAAATGTTTTGTGTATAAATATAATAAAGTGGGAAATAGAGCGTTTTCCATTATAATGATCATGTATGTATCTAGCAAACCATAGAGATATTCACATAAAATTGAACATGAAAATAAAAACTATCCATAAAGTATTGGAATATTGTTTTTTAGTTGAAATACTTTAACAAAACAGGTATGACATTATTTTAATAGGAAATAACCTAAAAGCAAGTTGCATATTGTATATTCTCAGGGAAAAAAATATTTCTGTTTGAAAATTGCCTAATTTATATCTTTGTATTTACAGAATGGGAACTTCGCGTCTTTCATTGCTATAGGTTTTTTGGTATTCGACATTCTTGGAAAACTGCAGCAGAAATCTGCAAAAGGTAATCTAATGTTTCACTTTACTTTGACTTAGTAACAATGAAATTTGTTGTGCTGACCTTTACCACTTTTTGCATACAATATTTAGAGGGATGAAAAATGTTGTTTTACAAATTACAATGTGGCGCTCCTTCCTTAAGGCTCATTTGACCACATCCTTGTTGTGCAATGTCTAATAAAAGTCAGAAGGTTAGCTAGTTTGCAAAATGGTGAATCACAATTATAATATCCATGGGAATTTGACGTGAGAACAAGTTTGACAAGTAAAACCTTCCATAAATACGACACCAAAGTCGTATAATTAATTTTAATTACATACATTCTTAAGTGCATTACGACATCATTCAAAGTAACAGTGCAGGGAATTGTGCATTTACTCATACCTATACAAGTAAATAGTGTTTTTAATTAATACCCGAAAGAAATTTAGTTTTTTGCTGTCCATAATTATATAAAACTTTGTATTTTGTAAGTGAATGCATTTTACTAACTGAGCAAAATGAATTTCATGTCCGATATCACGATTATTATTTTACTTTAAACAAACAGTTGAACCTTTTTTTAAAACCATGAATAATTTTTCTGTTTTGTAATTCAATTTTAAAATTTATAGGGTGCAAACTTCTTGCTCTACTTTAAATATATATTTATTTCTAAATTTCCTTATAAATATTCATTTTAATAGAATTAAATAATCCCATTATAAATAAGTAGGATACATAGGCCTACAAATATATATACTAATTTCAAACGAACTAGGCAGTACAATAACTTCCAAGTTTTTATTTGAAATTAGCCCATATTTACAGGCAATCATATTAAACTGTAAATATCTTTCACATTCTATTGAGAAATAATTATATATAGCCTAATGTCTATTTTTATGAATCATTATGCAACCTAACAGTTTAACGTGGAAGTCTTAAGTAAACAATTATAATTTTATAGTGGATTTGATAAGCCACACATGTTGTTCAACTCTATATTTTTTGCAACGTGCTTTATTAGAATTAAAGTTTAATTACAGACAAATGATGTTATAATTATCCTATAGCTTTACTAAAAAATGTGAATTGATACTGTGCAGGACTTCCTTATACTCTTAAAAACCGCTTCAGAATATGTATTTTAAAAAAAGTTCAACAGGATTTTTGAGTGGGCAGTTGAATGATTAGCTTTCTTATCAGAAAAAGAAATGAAGGCCTTTGGCCATTTTTAGAGCATCTTACAGGTTGGTGTAGTTGATTATCATTTTGTGTGGGAGTAAACCTACAGGTGTCTGTTTAGTGAAGAACTTCCGGCATCTTCATAAGGAATTTGAAAAGGAAAAGTGTGTCACACCGGGCGTTATTGAGCATATAGGAAATCAATTTATGCGATTTGTTAACAGACCAGGGTAACAATGAAATAAAATGATGTCCTTCATTTTGAGGTTATGCCTATCTATTCTATATTAATAATTGTATACGCCCTGGAAAAATGTATTCAACCCAAACAACCAAACCTACACACAGGTGTTCCATCTGTTTATGAATTTCAAAGGTTAAATCCCTAAAAAAATCAAATACATGCAGTAAATTGGGTGTGGGTCAAAGCCCCCGCAAAATCGTATAAATAGGTTCAAGCAACAGATGTTGGAACTTAAGCCTATCTTGTAATCAATGCTTTTTCAACGGATTGTTGCGCATTCGTGCGAATAATTACTATACATAATTTGTTAATTTTCACCTAGTGCTGCAAAATGCGGAAGACATTTTCGCAAATCTCTCTCATATATAGTATGCAGATATTGGAAAAGAAATAGAGAAATGTTTCGCATCCCGAGGCATTTGCTCCTAAATGCCTCAAATTCCCAGCCGCACCTTCTTGAACTCTAAACCGAGTCTGAGAATTAACAACAAAAAATATATGCTATGTGAATCTTATAAAACACGCAGCATGGAAAATTATTTATGACTAAATAAAGTTTCCCTTGAAAGGTGGGTTTGACTAAGTATACATAGAAAGAAAACATTTTTTAGGGCTATTTCTTCTTTGTTCAGGAACTGTTTCTCTATTTGAATAGTATATACTGTACTGTATTATTGTTTGTACTGTACATATGTCATTTACTTTAGTAATAATAATTAACAATACTAGTATATTCCTATGCTTAGGAGTTTCATTGATGAAATATTATACCTGCGGGCTCTATGAATAGCACCTATTAGCTTCATATTTCGCTAACCAGATGGCGTTCCGAAATCGCTTCTGATTTTTAAAGTGCGCCATCTGGTAATGCAATTGTGGAAAATTTTCGTTTCATTCTTACAAGATTTTCTAATTTCTTGGATCAGTTATATCGACAATGAAACATTTTTGTCACTGATGCGAAACACACTTGAATAAATAATTCTGGAGCTTTTGCATCACTTACTTGAATGTCAAACTTGATTGAGGTTAAAAACCTGTCATTAAGTTGTTATTACACAGGAAAATAATACTTATATAAGAATTACTAAAACTGTATAAATATTGATAGGAAATATTTTGATTTTCCAAACCAGTGACAAGGGAATTTATTCAGTTTGGGGGTTATTAAGCGGATATCCTTGAAGGATTATAGGAAATAAAAGTGTTACCAGTGACTAGACTGGAAGGTTGAACTATAGCTGTTTTTCACGATGAGATTGCAATCGGTTGTAAAAGTTTTGCAGGGCCAACACCCGCCATTATGCCAACTTTCTCAAACGTTTCCTTCCTCATTCCTCCAAAAGTCAATTTTTCTTTCCCAAGTTTCATATTCCAATTTGTAAACATGCAGTTATTGATCATTGAATTACTGACAAGAAAGAACCATTTAAAAAGTTCATGGCAATGTTTGCACTCACAGTTGAACATACTAGTACTAATAATTGAAACAATGTTACATATTACAAAATTAGTACATACTGTGAAATTTTCTAATTGATTCAAACTTACTGCAACTTTAATTTTAACTTTTCATATTTAAAGAAAGCATGACAATTTTAAGCATTGAAGAATAAGAAATAAAATTCATTGAAATAGAAGAATTAGTTTTCTTGGCTCTTGTCACTTCTATGTGATAATCATAAATATAATGAAATGGTTTGTTATTAGAGTAAATGATAGTAACGAACTTAACTGTAAAGAAATTTCAAGTAGTAGCCCATAAACATTAATTCAATTAGTTTCAATTTTTGGTACATTTTTGGGTTTTGAATAAACAATCACAATGCACTATGCGCATTACTTTGTAAAGTAGACCTAAAATATGACAATGAAACTGCACTGAAATTAGTCCATTTTTTTGCACATACTGTTACTTTTACATAAATATAGAAGAAAATGAGTTGGCTTTCATTCTGCAGCTTAGAAATTCATTGACACAAATCTCTCATTCGCATTTACTGTAATATAGTATACTTGAATAATGCATCGTACCCTGTATTGTGTACAAATGTGAAATTGGAATTTATGCAATTTATTTTTCGGTTTTCAAAGGTATGGCAGTGAGCTTTTGATTGTTGAAGAAAATGCTCAGAGTAATTTCACAAGTTACTTGGCAAAAGAAGAAGCAGCGGAAACGTCAGACAAAACTTTCTGGATCGGTAAGCAAAACCACCAAGTACAATGTTATTATCTTAAATTATTCTGTGTGCTTTTAAAACAAATATGCCAACATTAGCAAGAATTTGAAATATTCTCTTCCAAATCTTTTTTAGAGTTTTAAAATTTTAAAAAACTGACCACTTTCACAAAGTTATATAAAAAAAACTTGAAAGTAGTGTATAAAACTATATTAGAGTGAAAGTTGACTTCGTAAAAAGTTGCATGATTATGCAATTTATGCATGTATGCAACCGAATTGTCAAATACTAGTTGCATTGGAAACTCGGGGAAGTTTTTTATTGTCAAAGAATTTTCATGTAAAAACAATAAAATTTGCACTACAAGTTTTAAAATAATAAATTGTAATGCATTACTATAAAACGGAATGAGGCAAAAGTCTTGTTCTAATTCAAACGGTTTAAGCACAATCTCTTGAATGACATTGAAGCGAGGTCATAGGTCACGTGCGACACGATTTTTGAATTGCCCCTCTTCCTTACAATACAACGATGAAACATTCAAAACCATAACTGTCACCGTTTTCCAGATATTCCATGGAGGACCAGACTTTTGCCTCACCCTGTATAATACAATTACAAATAGGAATTGTTTCAAAATTTCTTATCGCTGTATGACCGTTTGAAATGACTTCTAAATTGAATGTTGCAATTTTAACTTGCAAATAAAAAGCATTACATTGGCTTCTCATTTAACATCCAAAAGTTTTAAAATGTTATATGTTTCATATTAGGTAAGAAATATAATATTGTGCTTCATTTACATCTTTATTATTATAAATTATCACAGATATCTCCACAAAATAGATTGATGAATTGTTGGAATTTCGGACAGCAACTTATAATTTGTCATTTAATTAGTAATATGTCTATTAAAAGTTTATAAGTAAGTATGGATACGTGAAAAAGTGGATTTGTTTCCACTGCCACGTATTCTCCTAATTAAGAAGCATCTCGTGATTCATTTTACCGGATTTTGCGAAGTTTCATTTACATTGCAACTTGTTGTGGCTTGAACTTTGCGTGACCAGGAAATGGCCAATAACCCCTGCCACAACAAGGCAAACGCATAAAGATATAATCTGACCAATGGAAAAAAGAAGATTCATTTAAATTTCACTGTTATATCGTTACATATTCATGGCTAAGTACAGTTTTCATTTGTTATCCAATAAAGGCCTATACGCTGTGGACAATTTAAATACAAATACTCTGGAGTCGTCATCGGGAGATTATGTATCGAAATATTCCGGCTTTTGGGCACCACATCAGCCAGAAGAGAAATCTGGAGATTGTGTTGAGTCAAGACTTTCAGGAACGAGTCAGTCTTGGCAGTTGACAACATGTGAAAAACTTCTTCCATTCATGTGTCGATTTCCAGCATGTCCAAAAGGTGTGTTTCAGATTCCTGTCTTAAAATAATTCAAAGTTCCTAGCTGTACTAGATATAAAATTACACTGTAAATTATAAATATTTGCATTCTTCTAGCAAAATGCCAATAAAAGTTCAGTTGAAAATTTTCTCACTTAATTTCAAAGACAGCATCAAATTATTTCAGTTATTACTCTAATTACTTCAGTTATTATGTAATTAGATAGTGATATAAATGTCATTCAATTTCAAACTGGAAATATGTTTTGAGAACTTTTATTTAGTTTGCTCTGCCGGCTGCCGGTTACATCCAAATCTTGTAATCAATTTTAACCCATTTCCTGACCGTCACTTGAAAATTTGCATTCTAATGTATTCCTCGTGGCAATTCAATGTTCTTCAAAAAAACCTGATTGCTTTAATAATTTTATAGATTGTTTTAAAATTATTTGCTCTGTTTGTTAGGCTCATTTCACTGCGCAAATGGGAAATGCATAAATAACAAATTCCGGTGCGATGGCGACGACGATTGTGGCGATTTCTCCGATGAAACTGCTTGCCCCAAACTGTGCCATATTTACCAAAAAGGTGCTGGCGATTCTCTTGAATCTCCTGGATTCCCCAAGAAATACGAACCAAATCTCGATTGCAAATGGACACTCGAAGGACCTATTGGAAGCCAGATTGTATTGCAGGTGACTAAGTTCTTTTGTTTGCATGAAGTTACTATGCAACATAATTTAGGCTACTATAAACAAAATTTAAACTTTCCTTTGAAATCAGTTTTCAGACTTCAGCACGGAAGAGAATTTCGATACTGTGCAGATTTTAGCCGGTGGCAAAACGGAAGAATCAAGTGTAGCCATGGTTACTCTGTCTGGAAAGCCCGAAAATGCTTCCAAACTTTTCACAAGTGCTTCTAATTTGATGATTGTAAAATTCAACACTGATGCTTCCGTAGAGAAGACAGGTTTCCGAGCTAGCTGGAAAATAGGTAATTAAATTTATCAAATTTACACAAGTGATGTTATTTAAGGTTTTAATACTGCACAAAATAACCATTTGTTTAATATCTTAATAGAACCATCATCATGCGGAGGACAACTGTCAGCAACAAATACACCTCAGATTTTCACATCTCCAAGATACCCAGAAACTTACCCGGGAGGTCTTGAATGTCAATACACAATCACGGCTCCTCAAGGAAAAATAATCACAATTCAAGTAGGTTTAAAATTAGAATCCGCGCAGTGTATAGAAATTGTTAGCACTTTTAATAAATTAATTTTTCTGATTCTGCATTTAGCTTGTTGAGTTTGATATGGAGCCGGAGAATGATTTCTTGTTGATCCGAGACGGGTTGTCCACAACTGACCCGCAGCTTGCAAAACTTACTGGAACTTTGGATGCAAATCCCGGTTTTATTATGTCAACTAGCAACAAGATGTACCTTTATATTAAAACTGATTTCGGTGACAACCGAAAAGGATTTCAGTTAAAGTTTGTCGCCGGTGAGTGCAGTCGTCAATGATTTGCTGTACTCCAAAATACTTAAAATTTACGTATTTTATCTTGATTATAAACAGGATGTATGGTAGATGTTGAGTCGCCATCTGGAGTTATTTATTCACCTGCACATGGAATTACCACATACCCAAACAATTTAGATTGTCTTTACAATCTGTGGAATCCAAAAGGCAGCTCATTTTCTCTCAAATTTGATGACTTTGATTTGGAAAAGAGTGACTTCATTCAAGTAAGTTTTCATGCAACTTCATTTGATATTATGTGTTGTTATTCTATATGGATTAATGTCACAGGTTTACCACGACACGTGCAACCAGATACCTAGCTATTTTCCGCTCTTTTTAATCTAAATTATAATCGGCAATTACCGCAATCTGGTTTCAAATTCCTAATTCTGCTTGTATTTTTGAAATCATCAGTTCTTAATTCAAAATCTATTCCACATAATGATAAACTAGTTTTGTAATCCAGATTCTAAGACTTTTTGATCGTAAGGCAAAATTATTTGAACTAATCATTTGGTGATAAGATTAGATGCAGCCAAATGAAAATTGCAATTATAAGCATTTCTTATTTGCAATAATACGTATTTTGTATATTCCATCCTTTTTATAGGTGTATGATGGGCAGGTGAACGGTGGTGTTCAGCTGAGCACCGAGGCAGGATTCACCGGTCAAAGTCGGCCCAACATCGTGCTGACCGCTGCATCTGGCAAAATGACACTGCGATTCCGCAGTGACCCTTTGAGAACTGGGCGAGGTTTTACGGCAACATTCAGTGCGGATTGTCCACCTTTAAAAGTGGGCAAAGGTGCTCTGTCCACAGTACGGGACCACTTCTTTGGAACCGTGGTCACGTATTCTTGCCCAACCGGCCAGGAATTCAATACTGGTTTGAATAGAATTACTACAGTATGCCTAATGGGCGGAAAGTGGAATGTCAGCTACATACCTGATTGTCAAGGTAAAAATAAAACTGTGAAAAAACAAACAGATATGCAGTGGAATTCGGTTATTTGGGCCACAAAAGAGACTGGCTAAATTTGGAGCCATTAAACGACTGGCCCAAATATTCAAAGCCCCACAAGAAAGGGATAAAATTCATTAAAATTTACTGTACTGTTCCTTTCATCATAAATCAATGTAAACTGGTCCAATTAGGAAGCATTATCTAGTGCAAATAAACGAAGGAAAATTTACTAATTTTGCCATTGGATTTTGTACTGGGCGAAGTGGCCAAAACTTTGCTGTCCAATTTAGGGCTATGGTGGTCCATTTAAATGGATTCAACTTCATAGAATCTAATTTTGCTTTTCTGATCTCATGGTCCTTCCTTATTATTTCCATAGAGCGTTATTGCGGACCAGTTCCCCAGATTAACAACGGTTTTGCTGTTGCCGCCACCAACGTTACGTACCGCGGATTAGTAACTTACCAGTGTTACGCCGGCTTTATGTTCCGAAGCAGTCTCGAGACCGAAGTTATCCGTTGCACCGATGCGGGAAGGTGGGAGGAGTTACCGGTGTGTGTCAGTAAGTAGACCACTTTGTAATTTGCAGTTTCGGTATATGGAAATTATATAGATTTCATACTTTTCTTGGTAATTTTAGCATCTGAATGTCCACCGTTGGAGCCAGTTGCTAACGCTATCGACAAAGTGTTACACGGTGGTGGAAGAAGTTATGGAACTATTGTTAGGTTCGAGTGCCAAGATGGTTTCTTCAGATCGGGACTACCGGTTATTGCTTGTATGAGCAACGGTTCGTGGTCTGGTCCTCCACCAGTCTGCATAAGTAAGATTTCATTTACTTCTGAAATAAATTTAAATTCTACATTAGTAATTGAAAACAATATTGCAAATTACTATCTTTACTCTGCATATTCCTGTGATCATTAATTAATTTCAAATTTCCAAAATACCTATTGTACAATAATTGCCTCTGCTAAATATTTTAAGATTTGCTGCTTTACTGCAGGATTGATAACGAGGATCAATCATGCTTTATTGTAACT